>JABASD010001512.1:0-38928 GCA_019776165.1 Pogonognathellus flavescens
ACACAGCGCGACATTTCGGACGTCAATACAACCTTGACGACACACGTTAAACCGACATCATGACGACGAAAAAGTCTCATTGGGTTGTAGTAATATTTTTTCATGTATTTTATGTGTTTGTACTGCATGCTCTGCTAAATAATGGGAAGTATGATGTAGTGTGCTTTGAAAATACATCGTCGTCTCTAACTGTCGTATTGAATGCATGTATTATGAGGCAAGAGACAAGAGTACTAGAGTTAGTTTTTCATCCGTGCAAAATGTAGAGGAAGAAATAAAGGAATCCATCGTAGCACACCACAACTATGGTAGAAATACATCTCATTCTAATATAAGACTAAGGATATTTCTTACATTACTACTTGTAGTAGTCTAGAAGACATTAGTTGTCTTCTCTCTGGTGTAAATGTACATAGTAAGAAGAATTTTATTGGAAATAAGTTGATTTGAGAAGAGAGACCCGACTGGAAGAGTTAAGTCTTCTTGATGCATGTTGCTGGGAGAATACTAGAAGAGAAGTGAGTGAAATGAGGAGGAATAAATGGGAGGAAAGGAATTTCACTTTATTCAACGGACGGACAATAATGTTCACAGTTCTTTTCTTACACCCATAGAGACCACATCCCACCACACACATACACACACACCGTTTCGTCCACAGCATGCCGAAGAAGAGAGACCACCAAATCCTCTCGTTGCACTTACCAAGGCATTACCACAGTGCTCGTCTATTCTTAAGCACTTTAATATTCTCCTGTAGTGTCTCTTTCTTTACAAATGGAGAAAAGGGAGAAAGGTATGCAATGCACAATGTTAGACATGTATGTAAGCAAAGTACTTACACAAAACGAAGCATAAGCGAAAGTAAAAGCATATCTGTCTTAAAGAAAGAATAAAGGCGGAAAAGGACATAGTACGGGTGGTAGTTGAGTTTGGGTAATCAATTGTAAGAACTTTTATGGTTTTTGGAATCTCAATCGATATTTTCCTTCGGAACGGAACAGGGATAAGAGAAGAACAAGTGTTTGCTATAGTTCTTCTTCTTTTTTGGCTTAAGTTTCTCGTAGTCTACTTTAGTCTGTAAAGAATATCTCTAAGTTAGCGTTTCCAATGGTATTATTTGACTTAGGATGGGAGTTAAGATGCTTACTACTTACCTATTTCTTCTCCCTACCCGTCTTCTCTGCCCGGTAGTAGTGTGTAGCACTAAAAGAGACATGTAACTCACTTTAAGATCGCACATAGCATGGGAGTCACAGTAAAGCAGCATTTTTTAAGTACCTTGTACCACAGGAGTGTAGAAGTACACTAGTGGTGGTACAGGGGAAAATATGCGGGCAAGTCGAGCACAACCTCTACTGTAGAACAATCACATTACATACGACAGTATTATCCTCGTATTGTTATTCATTCGACTTTTTTATCTTTATTTTCTTCCAGGAGCACAAAGTGGAAACTTTTCTGATCAAACGGGATGAGCCGCTTCGTCCACGGAGAAGGGAGAAAGGTCGAGGAGTCCCAGGAAATGCTTCCTGTGTTTCGTGTACGAATATTCGCAGCCCCAGTCTCATCCTTAATGCCGGACTTCTTGCATCCGCTCTCACTAGCCTCACGGCTGAACACAATAGCAATAATAGCAATGGCAGTTCTGGCAGCGGCTCTGGACGAAAGAATAGCGGTCATGGTCAAAACAGAAGTCAGAGCCAAAGCCAAATCGATCTTTCAAACAACGAGGACAATCTAAATAATACTAATGTAAGTAAAATGCTCGCTGTAAATTAAAATCATGCTTTGCATATTTGTTTCCAGATTGTAAGCTTCGGACTGTGGTACATAGAAAGTACAAGCTTTTGTACGGTTATTTATCAGTACGTGATTGTAGGCAATGTCATGTAGTACATGATTTTGGCACAGCTTTGTTTTTAATGTGCCATAGTAGTTTACATTTACCACATGCAGAGCTCTCACAGAATACGCCGGGCTTTCTTGTAACAACGCACTTAAATAATCCTTCAGTACTTATTTGTCTTTGTCAATAGGTTCATGTTGAGTGTTGCTGATGGATGAATTGTTTGCTGAACATTGGCATTGCAATTCACTCTTAATAGTATATTTGCATAAATTTGACCAATGTATAGTACTCAGCATCTATAGTGTAAAAATATTTTTAGTTTTTAAAATAGTGTCCAAAGCATAGGATGATGTGCAGAAAAATTATATTATGAAAACATGTATGGATGCATTACAAGAAAGTTGTAGCTAGCTGGATGTGGCGGACATAATAATTTATGGGAGGTCATGTTACAGGCCATTCTACCGTAATCATTTCTCGGCGCCTGGTACACTGCATTACATTACATTAACACCCATTACTCGCCATCAACGACTTGCATTTCACTCTTGGCTGTCTTACTCATTCCATACAAATGCAATCAGTTATTTTGACTCTCATTATACTATTACCATGTGTAAAACCTGTGACTTTGCGTTTCCTCTCCTTTTACTTTCAAAAGTCGCTTTCTCTGTAGGTTTATTTATAATATTGTTACTTAACATACTTTTATACAGATATAATTTCCTGCTGTGTATTTCCTATAAGAATTTATTTCCGTGTGTTTACATATAAGACGAAGCATAATGTATAATATGGGTATGGTTATGCTCATGCTGGGCTAAACACTAAAAGAATCTGCGAACCGATACGCAAACATTCATTTTGCCCCGAGGAGTACCTCTTTAACCATTTCTGGTTATATATAGTATAGCACGTGCTTAAGTTTAGAAATGGCATAATAGGAAGGTTACTCTATATACTTAGAAGAATAAACTTAAGAAAAGCTGATACTGTAGTTGAGTTCAGTGTTGCACAGCAGCGTAGTGAAAATATTCATAGGTCCTTGTAACTTTGTTCTTGGAAGAAATCGGAAATCATCTCTTTCTTTTGATGGTGTTACATGAGATGCCAACTTTGGCCATTGCAATACCTTAGTGTTTCCATACCAAATCAAGAAACTCACTCACTCCGAGTTTTTCTTCTTGTTTCCATGCATTATTCCTCCTTTCCCTGTGAACTTGAAATCTTTGTACTAGTTTTTTCTTTGTTTCGCTCGGCTTCTTGCCTCTGTCCGTGTATGGAAGAAAGTATTGTAGCACACACAACCAAGGAACCACGGTGTCAATAACTATCAGGACCTACGAGCCGATAAGGTTTAGGGCTAGTCTGCTTTTTTCTCGACAACTTTATGATAGAGAGGAAAACATTCAACTATTCTTTGCTCGTAACTCGTAACATGCAGTGTATAGTACCACCAAACTTTCGTGACCTTCGTTCCTGAATGTCCCTATATTTAATAGAGGTAGCATGGCAGCAGCACAGAGGGAACGGATTGGCATTGGCGATTGGAATTCTATTTCCAATTCTTGCTACTACTGGAAAACACACTGACTCTGTAGTAATAAGAAATCTGCGAAATTGTTAGTCTACCTATTTAACTAGTATTTCAATCTAAATGCATTTATTTCCTCTTCCACTGGATGAGTATTATTTCCTCCTTATATTTAGTTTATATATCCCTCTGTAGAATGTATTTCATATTTCCATAACTAATTTCCAAGCTTATCATCACAAAACGTCTCTCTCGATTTCCAATTTCTGGAGATTGTATTACCTTTAAGTGTTTACTCATGAAAATCATTAATATTGATTGAAAAACGTAAATTTTTGACTACAGAAATGGCAATTTCTTAAAAATAAACAGAAGAAAGCATTTTAGGGTAAATTTTACGTATATTACGAATAACTAGTGTAATTAATGGCTATTAGTAGGGTGCGACATATAGGAGGAAATGAAGTGCCCCTTCCTCAATTGCGTTGCAATAGCATGTAAGGCAAGTGGCAACTGTTGTTCGCGTTTAATTTCTAAGTAAGCTGGTGGCCATTAGACGATTTCAACTTCATAAGCCAGATTGAAAGTAGGGTATTAAGCAATTTAATGGTGAGTAAACAGCAGACGGATCACATCAGCAAGTTTTAGTAGCAATAATAGCAGTCAAGAGTTAAGTTGGTTATGGTAAATTAAATGGACTAAAGTACCGGAATCTTGCGATGTCATGCATGAAAATCAAGAGAGACAGTTTAGACGAGATTGATGATGATCATCATCTTGATGGGTGATCATAATGACATAGGAATGAAAGAGGCACCAGTAAAAAATGAATGAGAAGAATATAGATGATCTATTATGTAGTGTGAATGGTAATGAGCAAGGGAAGAACTAGTATAGCAAATAGCAACATCGGAATGGAAGAATGGTGGAATGCGGAGAGCAAGGTACAATATAGATTTTTAAAACAGTGTGGGTTATCGTATAGTTATTAGCTGCTGTGAATAGTAATGGAATGTAATTGCCGTCTCGGGACTCGTTCGGAATTCCATGATGGGAATTTCATAGGATTTTAGTTGAACTGTATTACATTTTATGGAGAGCTGTGCTGACATTATTACCTAGTGAATATTTTTGCACACAGTAACGGATTCCCATTTTGAATTGAATTATGAGATTTCTTCCGATATGCTTTTCTCATCTCTATAACTCTATGCATATTTCTTGAATGGGAAAAGTAGCGAAAATGATATTTTTCTTTTCCATCTCGGATGATTTAGAATATTAAAATGAATCTTTACCATCACCCTAGGCTTAGAGTACGAGGAAATGATATAGAGATGTTTATTTTTTATGTATTGTTGTAAATCCAATATGGCAAACACTGCACCGTCTGTGTTGGTTTGTTAAATGAGAAATTTTCAATTCTCAGCAGGTTTTTTGTTGGCTTTTATTTTTATTGTGGAGTGGGTTTGTTAAATTTGATGTCATGATTCCTATCTGTATTTTTAGAGTTGTGATTTGGAGCGGAATTCTGTAAATTGCGGGGAGACGACGACTGCATCATCGGATTATGATGGAACGTCCAGTCGTTCGGTGATGTGGAATAACGAAATAGACGAAATGGACTACTTGATGGACCATTGTATTGAAATGGACTCAAATCGCCGGATGCAAGAACAATTTATCAAACCTATTCGACTTACTTACAAGGAAGAACCTTTAGAAGCTGAAGTAAGTTTCTTGTCATATAAAAATTGATTGTGCAGGTTATTACCGGTTTATGTAGTCGATTCCCAACTTTCCCTTATATTTTTACTAGCTGTGTGTTTGTGTGCATAGCTGTATACAGATATCAGTAGCTCTAGCTATACTATGCATAATATTATGTGTTTGTGTGCACAATTTGTACGAAAGCCCACAGATTTCTGTGTAGTAGCACCGACCGTGTGTCGGAAATAGAAGGATTATGTACAGTTCCGTACTAATAGCAATTCTCCGTAGAATTTGTGTAGGTAATACTGAAGAGTTACGACTTTATTATAGCTTCGATAGTTGTGTACAACTTTTTAGACTCCTTGTACAAATATACAATCAGAGTTGAATTCAAATATAAACATAATATGAATACATAAGTCTGCCCTGTTTATACCCATTACTTTACATGTATACTACTAACGCTACTAGTATCTACGAGTGTATCTCTGTACTAATGCACTGCTGGGCGAGTTTCTACATTATACTAGTATTTACCAGAAGTAGAAAGTACTCACAACACGACTACTATGAGTGAAAGCCAAGTTTTTATTCTCTATTTTATTATGCATAAACTAGAAAGCTCTCTCAGCACAACTTTTCACATGTGTACACACAAGACCCGTTGCTACTCTGTAAAAAAACTCCTTACATAGGTGAATTGAACTCTGTATGCATATTCTTCGTTTAATAGTGACAGAAAAAATATTTCCGCTTTTTGTAATAAATTTGTACTTACACTTACATTGTAAATCTTCAATTTTAGTTTTGTCAAGAGAAAGAAGATACTTTCAAGTCGAATGTCCTTTGTGTATTTGTCATCTGGTTGTTCGTAGCTGCAAGTCTCGCTGTGATGATGCCACCGTAAGTCTGCCTTATTATTCCTACATTACCGATTCTTTACCATGCTTATACTTTAGTATGTGTTATGTTCACCTCTTAGGGTACCTAGTGTAATACTATTTTGAATTGAGTCTACCTTGTGCCTAAAACACTCTCCACATAGGCTCCAGCAGATAAACAGAATGGAAAACATGTCATCATGACACAATCTAGGATGGCCTAGGCACTTTTTTATTCCCGAAAGAGTTTTCGTCGTCACATCGTGAACAGACGTGTGCAGCATTTTTAGATTTTACTTGGCATGAGATGCCAGGAATGCCCTTGCACTTTGTAACTAGTGAAGTGCCTAAAATACTCCAAGGCACTGTGTCAAACAGTGTAAGCAAAACGAGTGGGTGTTCTATATTATGTAGTACATTCCATACGTACTACACTTTGTACGTAATTTAGTTCATGTATGTGGGAGTCGGCCGAAGCATTAATTCTTTTGTAACAAAAAGTTTTTATGTTTTCCATGCGAGCTATCAGCTATGCCGAGTCCAGTAATATAAATGACATTACCATTACCTCGGTAGTATATACGTGCTCTTTTGTAGTTGCGTCTAGCGGGTAATTCCGGGAGCATTTCTAATGATATTAGTAGTAGTATTAGGTTTTCACATTCCATTGTTGCTTAAAGTGTGCTAAGCCCTTGTCTTAAAATAATACAGTGGAGTAGTGATAGTGAGCAATGGGAAAGGCGTTTTAACAGTAATGTACCAGGGGAACAATAAAATATGATTAATAATTAGAAATTTTTGTGTCTTGGATTCTTTCAGAATGGCCATAACGATAACATCTTTGTCGGTCGCTTCCTTTATTCTCTGTTGCGGCTTGATTCTCGTAATGGCTAGTGAGTTCCCGTCTCTACCGCAAAAATTTCGTGATTTCTCCTCAGCTTTAAGTTCCTGCAGAAAGGATCGAAGTATTTTCGTCGTTTTTATCATCAGTACTCTGGCTATCTCAACCGGTTTGAATATAGTAAGTCTCATCACCGTCTCTTTGTAATATCATTCTTAATTTCTCTTCTCATCACTCAATTCGGTGACAGCGATAGCTAAATAAATTGCTTTTCCTTCCAATTTAAAGCTACCATCAATTCCATGTATAATACAGTCCCTACCTAATGAAATGTTCCCACTGGATAGTTATTTTTTATGATTGATTAGTTTGCTTAAATGCAATGTAATTGATTTTTGTTTAAAAAACCCGGGTACCTATATGTTGAATCGGAATAAATTAGGCAAGATAATTTTTAAATTGCTTTCTATTTCCAGTCTCTAAAGAACTTTTGGTTAAATGTACCTAAACAGTATTGGTAGGACCCGAAAAGCGTAATTTACCGGAATGGATTTGTAAATTGCTAGTTTGCTAGTGACCGCAAAAAGTTTGTTGGTTCGAATGAATGAAATTCGGTGTTTTTAACTAACACATTTATTGCTTAGTGGTGCTTAGATGGGTTTACATTTCTCGAATCTTTTGGAAAGTCTGGCTGCATGAATGAATATATGTGGTTAGTGGTATTTCAACTAAGGCAATTATTTTCTTTTAGCCATATACCAACATGCGCTAGAGGAAAGTTAGGACTGTACTTACACGTTGTGTGAATGAAAGTTTCTGCGTTCTTTAACAACCGCGATACTTTACAAAGTGAAAGCTACACTACACCTTAAGGAAAGTAAAGCAAACAAAATAAGTGCAAATGCAGTACAAGTTTAAAATACGAGTTGGCATAACTCAAGTCACAACCTCCATCAATTTGTGTGTCCGTGCTATGCGTCTTACCTATCTGTACACCTTAATAATTCATTTCAGGTTTCATTAACCGGGTTCAATTTGAAAGTATATATAAACGCTACGGTCTAATAATTTGCACTAACTAGTAATAATGTTTTGCTAACACACGCTTTAATACTGTCAGTTAAACGTGCATGCACATAAAAGTGAAGGAGAAGTTTGTCTTGGGAGTTATACATTAGAAATAGTAATTTAGTAATGACAACCGGTTGCTGCTGATTCCAGGAATACTACTCAAGTTAAGTTAAAGTAAAACCACAATTACCACATTTAAACTTGAAGAAATTGAGTCCAAAGTTCATCAGCCGGAATTTCAATGAAAAGGACGACGCATTTGTTTTGATTCTATTAAGAGTGATGATGAGAATTGAGAATACATTTAGCATTAAAACAAAAAGACCCGACTATTATTATTGAAGTAAAGGAAAACTTTCTGAGAAATCATTAGATTTCGATTCTTCGGAGTATCATCTACCTATACCTAAGTAGTTTGTTGTTGTAGGTACGATCATAATCCTGAATACATTTCTAAGCTTGGATTTTTGTATTATTTCCAGTTGAGTCTCCCGAACTATGCGATCGCACCGGTATTGAGTCCCACAAGCAGTGCGAGTGAGAGAACATTCAGCGACAGGGTGGGAAGAGACGAAGGGTTAAACGTTGGTTCCCCAACTCATAACTACGGAGAATTATCTTCATCCGCTTCAGTTGGAACAGACGAACATCACGGGCCTGGTAAAAACTTATTGATTCCACTCTTGTGGATTATTATAACTTCACTTTTCGCCGGCAATCCACGAGAGTTTCCTCCTCAGCTTCAGCTTGAAAATTCCACTCAGTCGGCTTCGCCTCCTTCGCCTTTGCATTCTTCTTCTTCTTCTTCTTCTTCCAGTTCTTATTACATGCCTTCCGCTATTGGAATTAGAAATGCTGCCACTCTTACTACTACTACTATTTTCAACTCTACTCTGACTAATGCCCTGACTGTCTCTGTCACTGATGATACTAGTACTGGTAATGGTAATGGCGTGGGCAGTGGCAGTACTGCTTCTTCAGGCCCTGAGAGTACAGCCAGTTCTTTATTATTTCATTTTTCTTCCCCTTACACTTCTAAAAGTAATAACATTAGTAGTTCAGCTGCTATCTCGCCTAGTGCATCCTCCACCGCTACTACCACAGCTACTAGTCACACTAACAGTAAAATTTCTGCTAGTAGCTCTCTTTCTCGTGAGAATGGGATTATTAGCCAGGGAAAGTATGGAAATGATGAAAATGAAAATGAATGGACGAATGCAAATGAGTCCCTATCGCTCTCCCGCTCGCTGCTACTCCTTTCGCCAAATTCAAATGAGACTCTTTCAACTAAACGAAATGAGACTGAACCTTTGGATAGCAAAGATATTTACATTCCTATGTCTGTAGTGTTCAAGGCTGAGGCTTCAAGACTGCAAAGTTCTCGCAGCAGTCGATTCCACGGTGGTGATGTGGGATTGCATGGCTTTGGTATTGGTGGTGGCGGAACAAAACGCTCTCCTTTGAACTCTGTAAGAAGACAACAAGTGAAAGGAGGAAATCTTATGACTTGGGTGCAGAATATCAAACGGGGCTCTAAGCCCAGCTCAATCAAACCCGGCGAAAGCTTTACAAACGGTGACGCAAGAAATAGGAATAGTGGTGGTGATGATGGTGGTGGTAATGTTTTCGTTGAGAGTTCCGACGAGTACAAAGAAACTTATGAAAAGCTTTTGTCTCATGCTTTGATAGACAAAAATCATCGCGAGAGTCTTCCTTCATCACCATTGCCAATAAGACAGACGTGGACGAGAAGGGATGCTCAAAATGTAAACAAAAACGACAAAAAACCGGCTCAGCGAACAAATAAAATTTTGAAAAACTCTCCATTCAACGATGGTATAAGAACTAACACTGATTATTCGTACACAAGCACAGAGGACACTCTTCACGATTTGGAAAGTGAATCTGAAAGAAATGTGGAAATGTCGACGTACACGGATACTACTGCCAGTAGCAGCAGCAGTAGCAGTAGTAGTAGTGGAAGCAGCAGTAGTTCTTCAGAAAGCGAATCTTTGGAATCTTTATCTCGGATGATTTCAAGAAACGGACTATTTCCAAGTATGGATTCCACGAGAGAAAATATTATGCTCACATCCACGATATTAAATGCGGCCTCCCCTTTCACAAGTGAAAATAGTGAAAGTCATGACAAGGGAAAATCGTTTACGAACGCACAAACTAGAATTCGACGCTCGAATACTAATACTAATAATTTTGGATTTCTTACGACTAATAAAAATACGCGAGTTACTTACAACAATCAGTTTACATCTTCTTCGTTCAGTCCGACAGTCCAAAATGGACGTTCATCATTTACAAGTACAACAACGGATTATTCTCCCGTTAGTAAAAGTTATGTGCCAAATGTGAATACAGAAAGTGAGTTTTTTACAGATGCAACAGAGTTTTCTACCTCAAGTAGTGATTTTTATTCTGGAAAGGGATATAGTGGATCGGACAGTCAAACTACAACGAATGTGCCGAGTGATACCACCGGTTGGTGTCCAGATACTGCTCATTATGTTGTATACTCCTGGATTTTGTGTATGGTCTCCCTTGCCGCTTTTCTCAAGTTGTACTTTTTGGTCAAAGCCACCATTGTGTGTTTTCTTTCACTTATCTACATTTTTCTCATTTTCGTTGGATACAAGGAGCATTTTGAAAGCGCCGATGCCTCTGGAGAGACGCAAAGGTAATTTTAGTAAAAATTTGCTACATATTTATTTGAAGTAATTTTTAAAAATTGTATTGTATACCTACTCGTATATTTTATTTATTGATATTTTTGTGTGTTACCTTACAGTGGGGATATTCCGGCCCGAATGCAACTGTTGATGTTAATTCTCCTATTTGTGTATGTGGTTGTGCATCATTCCCGTCTTGTCGAAGTCACTTCTCGACTGGATTTTTTATGGAAGAAAGAAGCAGAAAAAGAGCTATCAGGGATGAAAGAAAGTCGACAGTACAATTCTCAGCTACTAAGGAACATTCTGCCTGACCATGTGGCTCAGCATTTCCTTATGTGTGAAGAAAGACGAATGGATGTAAGCTGAATTTTTTACTTTTTCTAGCGATACGTCAATAACGAAACTGAATACATATAGTAACATAGCATATTACTTTAGTGCTTTTACCCTGGGCTCCTCACTTAGCAAACCACTACCATAGCATTACTTTTACACGTTTCAGATTGAAGTTTCCTTCGCGTAGTTAGAGATTCAATGCCTTTTTTGATAGAATGCTTCTGAGAAGTCTCGAATTGGACCTTTAGTAGTGGCATGAATCTTATTTGCATGAATACCTCGATAGTAGATGCATATAAACTTTTTTCTGACTGATGTCAGCTTTATATACGAAAAGGAGTATTTCACACCTTTCTGCATTCTATTCCATCCCACTAAGTATAATGCAGAAGAACGATTTTTTACTTCATTTTTCTTAGCTGCTATGTTACATCTGAAGAATTTCAAGAATACCATATAGAGGAATCTTGTATAATAATATAATACCATTGTTGTAGAACCAGGTTCTTTATGTTTGATTTTCGAAGTGTAATGGTATAATGTAATAAAACTAGTGGTGCAAACACTTTTTCATATCGAAATACCTAAGTGAACCATTTTGTACCATGATCAACGTCACAAAATGGGATCGAAGAACATTATATGTTAAGTAGCCAGTGCATAGTAGTCCTAAGACTTTTTTACGAAAAATACAGCTGTATTGATACTAAACGTACTTGAGGAATGCACGTTTTCTTTATTAACTTTTACTCATTTGATCCGCGACTGCTTTCATGGCACTTGGGTTGTTAAAAAAAGACTGTGTTTCTTTAGGCACATGTCCAACACATTAAATACACCAATAATAACTAATGTGCCACTTTCATTCACTATTTCTCTTTACATATACGTATATCCAAGAAAACTTTTGCACTATGAAACGAGTTGGTATAGTTAATAGGGTTTATTAGTAGTTCCTATATGTATATACTTTTTTAGCTTGCTTAGGTATTTTGTATTTTAACTATATTTCACGTTTATAACTTTACTGCATCTTAAATTTTGATATTTTGTATGCATTTGGGACTTATACTTACCGTAGCGCGTATTATAGTAAGCATATAATCCTAAATATATCGTTTCTTTTACTTAGCCTTCTGTCTGCATTAAAAAAGACAGGAGATACGCCAGGAAGGGTAGGCATAGTAGTAGGTAGATGCTTTAAGTGGATGTTCATGTCGGGTGTGCGGAGTGTACCGAAGTTTTTGGGTAGGGAGGTCACTGCAGTTATTTTATGCATTGATCTGCAGACTTCTACCTAAGTAATTCCATAATGTATTGGGGAGACCCACACACATCCATGAGAAATGAAATACTACACGCAGTGGGCTTATAAATTATTATTGCAATAGTTTAAACACATCATACTTTACACAAGTTTGCTATCTATTGCCGCACTGCTACTGATAAATACCTCTTCTGGGTATTATTTTACCACTATAACTTATCTCTCGGTTTGAAAATATATGTGGAGAGTAGATTAGAACCAAGATAGTAATTTTGCTTCGGAGAAAGTTGCAAAAGATTATATAATAGCCTTTTCTATCAATGAGGGGTTTAAACTCTTTAGAAAGCTTAGAGAGCTATGGATGGGGTAGCCTTGAGTGGTTGAAACTACAGATGGGATTTGGATTTATAAAGTAGCATAGCAGGCACAATTTCTACTAATAGATGTGTCGTAATATATTTCGACTAGGTATTTATTCATTGGGATTCCAGTTCACTGAACAGGAAGTGAGATCTGCACCACTTTCTGTATACAAAGGTCTTACTAATAGAGCTAGATGAAGTTCCATGCTTAAAGAACTTGCGACTGTAATTTGTCCTGCGTTTCTGGTTTTCCGGTCCTATTTGTTCTACCTTTGTTGCTCTTGCATTTCAATGAACTGAGACATCAATCTTACTGATGCAGCAGTTCTGTGTGACCCTTTGTAAATTTGTAAAATTAGAGCAGCTATTGTTTACTGCAGATAAATAGTTTTAGACGAGTACTATATCAAAGTCTCAAAAGTTCCGAACACATTTGTAAATAAAAAAGGCAAATTAACTGCCGAATATTTCGTCTATATATTGTTCTCGTTTTTTCATTCTTACGATTATGTAGGTTTTATAATGCAATTGACGACTTTTCAAGGATTATACTGATAAAATAATGGTCTAACGAAACGAATGTGTGTAATTTAATACTGTTAGCAACTGTGAATGATGTTAAGTTTTAATTTTTCATTTATGGTACGCAGGAGCTGTATTCTCAAGCCTGGAATAAAGTGGGAGTGATGTTTGCCAGTATCCCTAAATTTATTGACTTTTATTCTGAAGATGTCAATAAGGGAATTGAGTGTATCCGTCTTCTGAATGAAATCGTTGGTAATTTGAACATAAAAATTGCAAACTTTTAAATGTGAATATTGACAGACAGTGATAATCTGATAATATACCCAATTATTAATAAAAGAGAGAAGGAATGATGCATTGAACACAAAGAGTGGTCAGAAATGTTTCACCCTTTGGCCTAATTGAAATATTTTATGTTTACAGTTGACTTCGATGAACTCCTCGATGAAAAACGATTTTCAAGCATAGAAAAAATCAAGACTGTCGCCAGCACTTACATGGCTTGTTCAGGACTCAATCCTAATGAC
This sequence comes from Pogonognathellus flavescens, assembly GCA_019776165.1. Taxonomy (NCBI): domain Eukaryota; kingdom Metazoa; phylum Arthropoda; class Collembola; order Entomobryomorpha; family Tomoceridae; genus Pogonognathellus; species Pogonognathellus flavescens. Next base: position 13,597 of record JABASD010001512.1, read on the forward strand.
CAGGTTAGTACACTGTTTTTAATTGACTTAATTATCTTCGCTATGTAACATAATTTGTACTTTAAATATTATCCTTCCCTGTCTTTATCACATCGTACACACGTAAAGTAGTATTACTGTTATCCTCTGGGAGTATATCAGTTAGTTCTTGCTCTACGTTTACTCGCTGCTGCGAGAGACCTTTATTATCGCAGCTCTTTCTCCGTATTTTCTCCACCATTTCCTTCTAATCTTATCTGTAGAATACATTCACTTTCACTATCAGCATTTAACATTGCCTGCGATAGTACTTAATACTCAAGTTTTTTGGCCTTCCTAGTATTGCGACCATTTATGAGCACCAATGATTTTGTAATCCTAGGTAAAGTTAAAAGTACAGGGTGGGTGCTAAATTGTAAACTTGTTTGTATTACATAAGTTTGTACCATAGTATGTACAAAGTATCACTAGGTAAAATCATATTTGTCTAGGATGATTTCTTACAGCCTATTAAGTAAGTAGTCTGGTTTTCCAAAACTGAAAAATTTCAATACATTCTGCATGTGGCCGAAAGAAAGTTATACAATTATTTCTAAAAAAACTGCAACTTTTAGGATTTTTGAAACATTAAAGGGTGTTATTTGTTTTGTTTCTTATGAGTTATACAATTTGGAAAATACAGATATTGGTTAGCTTCATTTTGCTTTGATTTTCCATTAAGACCAATGTGTGGTGGACAAATGATTTTTTCGTGATACTAAACTAAATTTGCCCGTAAAGTTTCCTATTTTCAAGTCATTAAGTGCAACACAAAGGCAGAAAAGAAGAAAAGGATATTATGACCAACCCTTTACTGCGGTGTAATTGGTCTGACATGATATGATCAGTGTGTTGTCTGCTCTGCTGGTGTTACGACTATATGACCGCTCTGTTAATTTATACAGTTTGACAAAGTTTCTCCATTTCTGTACTTAACTGAAAGTTTCTGCAAAATGAAACGAGTCGGCATTTATTCAGTCGTTTCCCTTACCCAATCCGCTTACTTACATTTCCTGACAAATACCAAATTGCTCTTACAACATAAAACTATCTATGTGAATTATCTTATTACTGCAGCAGCGTTTTCACCACCACCAGGTACCTCTCTAAGTACTCAATGCCGACTATCTGTAGTTACTGTTAGTAGGAACCTATATACGTTTTATAAAATAAAGCAATTTAGATTCTACCATCATGAATGGTTGTGTACTAGCACTATGTTAGTATGTAGCTAGAGCAGCTACTATCAACTAAGAACGTGTATGCTATCTAAGTGTATAAAATGTGTTTTACTTTGCAATAGGTAGTCCATTAAATTAATTTTCACTAAATAATTGCTTAAAGCAGATAAAAATATTGCAATTAATAAACTATTAGTATTGTAGGTATAATTTTGTTTCATAATAGATAATCATTAAACCTTTGTGCAACATTCTCAGTTTCAATCAAACGAAAACGGAGTAAAAATTACAAGGAAATTGTAAGTGAGCGAAGCAGTGTCTAAAATATTGTTGGACACAAACGATACAATTAACAGCATTGGCGTTGCATAGCTTTAAACGTATTACGGTGATAAATTGTAATGTTAAAACATTTTAGATGAGTATATTGCGGTTCTGATAGCAATACCTTATTTTCAGTATTATATTGACAAAGACGAGTTTTCCACGCTAATGATATTAACTTTGGTACATTTACATTACTATGCTATAGGCTTCTGTATCTTGCAATGCCCATGTAAATTTTACTGTATGTAACTTTTGAAGACATTTCTCGGACAGTTCGTATTATTTACAAGTACATGAATAGTTTGAAAATTCTATGTAGATGTTTTAAGGAATCTAAATAAATATTGTGTCAATTCCGACAGGAATCAGTGTCGATTTTACTAAACACGTGCATTTTTTCTGACATGGGACACTAAGAATAAGTAACTACTGCGTTACTATTCAATTTCTGTGCGGGGGCATGACACCAATTTAAGACGCCAGTTTAGTTTCTCACCTCTTTGGTAAACAAAATGAATCTTGAGCCAGACACACTGTGAAAGTAATGGTTGGTATGGTATATGGCTTTTGTGATCTGTTGACTGATTGGATGTTCTAGAGTTACTGATGAAATGTAATGAGAGTGTCTCATTAGGGCCCATTTAAGACTAGACTATACGAGACTGTGTTAACGTAACTAGATAAGATTGAAGACTCTCTTTGAAACGTCTTCTGTAGTCTACCCAGCTCAATAAAACCACTTCATCTCGATCACACCCAGTTAACCGCCCGAGAAAATAACTGGCTTCGATTTCTACAAAGTGAGTATCCACATTACAGAATACACACTTCGTATACCTAGTACATATACCACAAGAAGAAGATACCTTATATAAAGTATGTATTAAATATATATAGAGTATGTTGTTATGTACAGCGTGTGTATAAATAATATTATTATATAGTACCACGAAAAGATAAAACTCGCAAGTAATGCACTTACTTTCTAGTTTCTGCGTATCTCGGCTTGACTCTTTAATTTAATACAGACTAATGTGCTTGTTAGTGTAAAGGATAGAAAGACTTGAATTCCCCTGACAAGTCAAGTCATCACAAAGGCCAAAATAGACAGAACTAAACCCATCCAGGCGAGCCAGTATGAATACTTAAAGAGTTTCCCTTACTTGGAACGAGACCACGCTACCCTTACTGGTTCTATATTAAACTGTTGTTGCTTAGCTTTCGATTTGTGTGTGGAATTTGTGCCTGTGTACCATAAAGTCTACATAAGGCATTTTAGTGGAGTACTACATGTGCTGTTTGTGCTGCACAACTGTTAGGACCAACTGTTTTCTGTGTCTTGATGAAGAATCGTGTATACCATAGAGGCATATATCTATCGTCTAAATTCACTTTAATTACTAGAATGATAAATTATATGGGAGACAAGCATCTAGGAAGCAAATTAACTAACTTTTCAACTCAAAGCAGGGAGAATGGAGTGTGACAAGACTAGGATACGCTCTGATGTCTAGTGCATATTTCCTTTTTCTTCTATATACTGTCCGACCAAATAGAATGGAATGAACGAAAATCACATTACAATGCAATTATATGATCTCTTCTGAAAATTCCACACTCTGTAAAAAGGAGAAAATAAAAACGAATAGTAAAGCAAAATGTCAAAATCTTTGCGAGTGGTGAATGATGTATATTTTTAATCTTCTTTTGTATGTAAGAGTTTTTTGCATTTTTTCCTTACTTCCTTTGGATTGAATAACTTAATACAATTGTGAGTCTTACTTGGGTCCTGAGAAAGTGCAACGTTTGCAGAATATCTCCTGCTTTATCTGCAAGCTATAATTTAACTGCCTAAAATATTTTAGATGCATATCTATGTAAGATACTGCAATATGGGAAAGGAAAGTAAATGGAGACATACAGCATCCAATATTTTCATGAAAATATTTATCGAACTGTATCGGAATGAATAAAATTCTGATTGTGACATACTCAGTCATTCGATAAGAAATATTACGTGTTGTACGATGCGCGATGGTTTGTCAAGCTGCGCTATGTGGAAATATCGAAGTCCTACTACATAATTCTGCTGTGAATGTAAATGAAATGAAAGTCATGAAATAACCTTCTGATCTGAACATTGAGATTTATGTTGCCGTTTTATTTTTGTCTCGCAGGCTGAAACTGGGGATAAGAATAATTGTCAGCATCTTTGTACCCTTGTCGACTTTGCTTTAGAGATGAAAGAAAAGCTGGAAGAACTTAATCGTCACGCATTCAACAACTTCAAACTACGAATAGGTAAGTCCATGACTTTATTATAAGTATTAGTATTATGTAGGAATTAGTTTTTCATTATTTTCTTGTCTTTGATATTTGGAAGAAAGAGGTTTAGAATTCAACAAAGCTCTGATGTTCCATTTAAAGTGTAAATCTTCTGTAGAGTATGCACATTATAAAATAGTGTACCATGCTTCTACTAGTTCTGTTACAGTAAAATCGATATAATTCTTTGACATTCTATTCTGCGTTGTGAATTGAGAAATCTGAAAATTGAATTGAGGTTGAGAATTGTTGGGAAATAGTTGATCAGCTTAATCTGAAATTGAAATATTTGTACTTCTACAGGAATCAGTTGCGGACAAGTCGTTGCAGGAGTTATAGGAGCCAGAAAACCGTGCTTTGACGTCTGGGGAAATACTGTGAACGAAGCATCCCGAATGGATACAACGGGAATTCCCAATCACATCCAAGTTACAAAAGACGTAGCTGAGGTACTTTGAAAACATTGGACTATGTTATATAAGTATATATTTCGTAACTAACAGTTTTGGTTTTCTCATTTTGTCTAAAGCGTTGCTTTTCATACAGCCGCATTTTTCAATTCGAGTGTCATATATGAATTCTCTAATGCTTACTTCGACGAGTGTGCTTCTTTGACATTTGGAGGCTGCTAAGAAGTCGTACAAGTCCCATTATTTTACTCAGAGACACTCAAAAGACTTTTTATTCTTGTACTGCACTGATTTATGATTTCACGGTTGTGATGAGCTGGTAAATCCCAGTTTTTTACTTTACTAACGGTACCTAAGTGTGCATTACTAATGGTGCAGAAAAGAATATCTTTCTACCTCATTATAACAAGGAAAAATTGCATTAGTATTGTATAGCAAATCTGAATTGTTCTTTCTGGAATCCAGAAAAGATTCTTTTCCTCTTTCTCTTCCTTCTCTCCACTTCCTTCTATATAGACAGATACCGTGAGAATATACATGGTGAGTAAACTGCGTTGGTACTCGATCAGACATTCCAAAGCTTAGCTTCCTATTCTACTATAGACTCTTCTAGATTAAGTAAAAGTACCTATATATAGTCGTAGTAGTAGCAGGTTGCGAAAACCAAGGTCGTCGGATAGTATTGGATTTTTGCTACTTTCCTCTCTATAGTATAAAGAACATTTGACTTTTCAGATTTTGGGAAAAAATGGCTTTTTGCTTGAACACCGAGGATTGGTTCCTGTCAAAGGCAAGGGACAAATGGAAACTTTTTTCGTAAAAGGACGATCCGCATCTCACTTTAGAATGTATGAGCCGAGCTCTTCACAAAATAGAAAATCACTCGCAGCCGTTGTTTTTGGAATGGTTCAAGCCAGACGAAGACAAACGATCCGGGGTAAAGGTACTCATTTATTTTTCCCTTGGATTTTTCTAACTCTACTCATTTTCACAGCTTTTCTTCTTCAATTGGCACTTGTAAGTTTCAAGTGAGGATGCCTACCACCTTCTTGTACTGTTTGGCATTTCTTGTACTAATTATCGAGTTTTTGTTATATGTCCTTAACAAACTTTTTCGTTTTCCTTCAGAAGAAGATCAGTTTACTAAAACTTTTGTTTGTTCTTCTAAACACAGTTTATAACGTTTGTGCCTTTATATGCCAACTCCCTTTACTTAACACTATAATACATTCAGCACAGTAAAATGCTTCATATCTATTGTAGCTTATGTAGCTAATTATTGCATTGGACACTTTGCAGGTGCCGCAGATATTTTAACATCCGCTTCACCGAAGCACAGTCGTGTAGGAAGCTTCCGAAGATCCGATAATAATAAAGAATGAAGAAGTCTGACAATAATCTACTGAATACGAAATAGTAAGTAAAAACTAAAACTGTCAGTATACACGCACGTAGTACAGTTCTTACACTGTGAGCTGGAAATTCTCTCTCTTAAAAATGAAAACGAAGTTTCTCAACGTAACTTTAAACCGATCTACTTATTATACCCACCCAACAAACTACTACTAATTTATAAATATTAAAATGATGAGCCGCTTTTTATGAAATCATCAAACTTATTGTATTTAATGAGTTTAACTATTCTAACTGTGTAATATTCGACCTGAATGTGTTGACACGTACCTGCAATGTAATGTGTTGTATGAAACGCTGTACCTCTATAATAAGTGAATATTGTGTGGGAGTCATGTATGCTGATCTGATTTGTTCCCGAAATAAACTGAATGTTTATATGTAGACGAATGACATGATATATTATATGTAAACGCAGATACCTATACAAATCTTATGCAAATTCTATTGTATTGTGAACGTGAAAAAACCTATTGCCATTATAAAGACAAATACATACATACATTGATTATTTAATAATTCTTCACTCGTTCAACCTTTATTTGATAGTAACATCACACGTTCAGATTTATCTTAGGTGATTCTAGAGTTGCATTGTATTTTACCTTTTGTCCAAAAGCTGTTACATCTACAATTAATACCTAAAGCAATTTCACAGAATCAATTTTCATTTTGGTGTTCGGGCATATATTCGCGCAATGTGTATACTGCAAAAATTCAAAACAGGTACCAGGTAATAATTTAATGCATATACGGATACTAAAACATATTATTTATTAGTAATCCATTATCCGGTGATCCGCAAGTAATTTCCTTAGATTCTAAAAATACATTGAATAGGTCGTGTTTTTCTGACTTTTCAACCCATTTATTGCTGTTACGGTTTTATTCGCTTGCCTTAGAATCTATTTAGTGACAGTAGAAAAGCGGCATTGGAAAGGCTGTCTTGCACTTTGTTTTTCTTTGAAAGCTGTTGCGGAAGTGACAAAACTGAGGACACGGTCTCGCAGTGGGTGGACGTTTCTTGGCTTTACCACAACCCAGGGGTGTAAATATGTACAAAAAATGTTTTAGGTACCTTTTACTCCAGTTCACAGTATCACAGTGTGGTGACAACAATATAAAATAGATATCTCGTATACATATCTATATAGATTTTAAGAATTGGACCTTTATAAGTATAGCCCATACACAGTAAGAACAAATAAAAGGAATCCGTGTCAAGAAACGTTTATAGACAAAATAAACGTGTATCTCCTCTTCCTACTGTGTATTGGCAGTATATCTATATAGGAATGTTCAACATTTGAAATAGTGAGTACAGCAGCGCAGTGTCTGAAATACTATGCCTGAGATACTATGGCCATGCCTAATATTACATAAGAGATAAATTCTGTAAATCTACAGGCGGAAATAGCATAATATACAAACCAGAATAAACTACATACCTAATACCTACCTAATATAAGATTCAAAGTAAATACTAAATACATAGGCATTAGGTGTAGGTACTACTAATATCTGAATCTTGATGGTTAGAATAAATTGCATGTTTTATGTTACACATAAAATATCACTGGATATTTATTCACGGTTGTATCGCTAGAAGAAACGTTTTCGATATCTAAAAATGCGATCGTTTGGAATTCTCAGAAATTAATACCGAAGAAAGTATATTTATGACAAATATTTCCTTGTAGTAGGTTCTACTTTTTAGTATGTATTTGCATTATTTTCTTGCGTTTTCATTTCCTCAAATTTTCATTAATTTCACTACATCGGAAATGTCTACTATACCTATACATAATTAATGCCACTAAATTGTCATTATTTATGTGAATTACATCAGGATTTTAATTGTAATGACACTTGTTTAGAACACGTTACATTTCATCACTATTTAATTACTTACAATTAGAGTGGCCATCGCATTGTTTCCACCTACAACTGGCTAACGAAATTAACAAATGTTTGTTAATTGTTTTAGTCTTTCGACGCTATTTTGTCGCATTGTACAAGTACATAGTGAATACCAAAATATGAAATGCTTTCACCCTCAAGTCAATACAGGAAACTGAAAGTATTTTTACACAATTGTGTATAAATCCCAGGGTCTTTTTACACTTTACAGCTAAACAGTTTACGTATCTCGGAAATGTTACTTGTAATCCTTGAAATCTTTGTATATCGTAAAATAGTGTGATATTGGCTAGTTTCACGATAAATGAGATACGAAATACGCCTATAGCATTATTCGCATTATCCTCCTTCAGTTATAATACTATACGCACAATAAGTAACATTAAATAGCTTACAGTATTTCAAAACCAGTAGGTTAACTTTATTGTTGCAGCGGAAATTAAGGAGAGATGCTACAACCCGTATAGGATCGAATCTTTCTGTGTGTTGAAATTCTTTTTCTTGTTAACGATAAAGATTTATTGATCGGTTCGAATGAAGATATTGGAATAAATGACAATAATATTAAAGAGACATCCAAGACCAAGGAAAAAGAGCAAAAAGAAGACTTGAATGGAAGGAATATAATGCTGGGACACATCCGAATCCATGGAAGAAATTTCCTTTCTGAATTTTCCTGTGGTACTCCTGTCCTACTCCCTATTCTACTTATTACACTTGTGACTTGGGTATATTATAACTGGTACACCCACGTGTAGTAGTATTGTATAGTAGTAGTAAATCGGTTCGTTTTGATACAGGGGCTCTGCTACTAATGCACAAAGAGTTATCGAATGTCGTGCTTTATACAAGGAAGTAAAGGAATGTATTTGTAGATGATTCTCATTACTGAAACTTTCATAAATGTACAGATTTGATTTACTTTAACATAGTTGAGTGGGCACTTCCATCTCCATGCTAGGTCTGATCATCCGTTCTGTTAGAAACGCCTAGGCATACTGCTTTTCGTTATTTCCGACGACTAAAGCTCATATATAGGTACACATAGACACAGATAGACGGAGATGCATTTTTGATACGTGTATAGCGAAAGGACGGGAAATCAAGATACTTTATATGTAACACAAGGCAAAATATAAATCTTTTCGCATCACCGCAACGTGCTCTTTTCTTGAGTGAATTTATGAGACTCACTCAAATGCGCTTGGAACATATAGCTCTGTCTGTGTTCTGTATCTGTCTATATATAATACCATTTGACGTATCGTATTCTGTGGATACCGGGCATAGGACTGGAAAGTCTGTGTGCACGGCATGGCAGTAAGTATTACTGTTATCCGAATATATGCCATTTTACTATTTTTACTTTGTGATGCATCGTCTATCATAAATATCCAGAGAAAACGTGCCTTGTTGTGAATGCTTTTACACACGTAGTATTTTATACGCTTTCCTCTAACATAACATGATCTAGTAGTATCTGTAGTAGTATAGTCAAGTACACACGGAGAGCTGGAACTACCATGGCTATCAGTTTTCATCTCGTTTTCTATGTCACATTCGTATAATAATCTACTGGAACTCGAGGCATTAATCCGACAGTTTGCTTTTGGCTTATCAATATATAAAGGCTGAATGAACCAGCTATTTTGTCAATGATACACTCATACAGTGTCATAGTAGAATCATTTCCTTTAGTATCATTCAATCTCTACTCTATGTGCCTGGTACACAAAGTATAAGTGAACAACTATTAAAATTTAGTGACAAATCCAACATGCACTATAACTTACCGTATACTACTACAGAAAAGTCTGCGGGGGGGATGATGGAAAAGCTTAATAAATATAACCGCTTGTAAAATGTTGTTCAATCTAAAAATTTCAATGTTCTCTGTCCAATGAATAAATTAAGTAGTGCAAATAAATTCTCCCCAGATTTTTGCACACTTTTTAACGAGTTTTGTTTGAGTCGTTCATAAACGAATGTAATCAAAAGAAAACAACTTTAGTTTAGATGTATGTATGTCATAAAAGTTTTAGCCAAGTATATTTGTAACAGTTGCATAGGTGTGTGTTCAAAAGGAATTTTTTTCATACTTTACATTCCACCATGAAACACATTATGTCTATATGTACTGTTTATGCGTGTATCCGTGTTGTATGTATTCATGTATGCCTTCTTCTGTAGTAACACAGTGGAAAGCGGACTGGTGACTTGTATTCCCTAATCAATGTTGTTCTGTCGGTCGCATTGTCCTGGTGTCAATTTTTTGGCAGAATTATCCTTATTGTATACGACTTGTAGAAAGAGAATAGATTTTTTCTTTTGTTTGTGTATCAACCGCCACATCGCATCTTTCTGTTGCTGTCTACTGACTTTGAGTTGCCAGAGCAAAGTTCTATCAGTATCTTGCTTTACTTATATGCATAAAGAATTGGGTTGCTTCTAAATTGGATTGCGTATATCTTTGGCGGTCGTATCGTTCTTCTCCGTACATTATATCTTTGCTGGCTTCTCCTGCTGACTCGATTTACACAACGAATCTCAGAAGAAAATGAATTGAAATACATTCTGTTTCTTGTACGGAGAATGTCATGACTCGGACTTTTGCTACAAAGATAACAGCAACTTTTTGCTCTAGTATTTTTGTCTGAATGACAAACAAGTAAGTCTGTACTATTCTCTATATATCGATTCTATACATCCACCTACGCGGTAGCTTACACTATTCTATTTGTGTATATGGCTCTACAAAAAGACAAGTGAGAGAGTGCAGCGAGTGGTGAAAGTACTGTGTAGTGTGTGTATAGATAGTACTTATGTGACTACGTAAATCGTCTCGAGGAAAATACTACAAGAATCTCGAGAACGGAAACCAATTCCATAGCTTTTCCTTATTCTTTCTTCTATTTGTCTACTCGTGTAGAAAATGGCATTGGAAATCCTTCAAGAATGTCCATTCAATCCAGTTCACCGTATAGGAAACTGTTGAAAGGGAGCGGGAGCAAAGAGTCTTCCATAACCGTCCAGTAGTGCTGTAATATTTTCTGTAGGTACCTACTCTATTTCTAGTTCTACCAGTTGTATAGTTTGTAGTAAGTCAGCTCAAGTGAGATAAAATGAACGAATCCAGGATTTCCAACACCAACCGAAAAGTTTCCTTCCACACTTTCGCATAAACTGAACACATGCTCGAAAATTTTCAGCTTTCGTCTCAACCAACACTACAACAAGAGACTTGACGTTCAATGTCCTTCCTACTATTCCTCCTCCAACACTTTATATTATTACATTTATTCCTGCAGCTTATTCTTCTTCTTCACATCCAGGAAATACAACAAGCGCATAGGAGCTACAGAAGACAACTCAAGACGGAAGAACAGCAGAGATCACCACACAGATGCGTAATTCGGGTCAAGGATATTTAATATATACGACTCGACTGTGTAGGTACAGATAACGATAATGGACAAAAATCTCAGCTACACAGTTATTATTTCCAAGTATATTGCCATTGCCTTCCTTGTCTCTCTCGTTTTCTCTCTGACTCACTCACTTGGCTACTATGAGTAAAAGTTGTTGCTCGCCAGTTGTAAAAAAGTATTATTTCATTCAGCGTGCTGTGCTTAAGGAATTTAGCAAAGGCAATGGGACGCTCTATTACGTACAGTAGTATGTGTAAGCAATGTCCGCGTCCGAAACATTTTTATAGGTATATAGAAATAGAACATAGAGACGCTGCACATAAAAGTTAAACTTGTCTTTTTACGCATTCTGAACAAATTGTTTCCACTCAACTGATGCTACCGCCATAAAATTGTTTTATTGGGGTACTAATGACTCTCGGAACTTTTTATAGCCAAATTCGGGAATTATTTACAGTCAAATGTTTCAAACAACTATTATAAACTACAAAAGACAAAGTTGTACTTCCTCGTATTATGCAGGAAGACTCATCCTTTCCAGTCATTATTTGCTTTTATCAACAACTAATACTAATACTTACCATTAAATCTATATTTTCTATTTTTCCATGAATATCTTGTCCTACTTTTTGTACTGTAGTGTTAGTTTGTGCAATAATTGACAAAGTTAGACTGAACAAAATTAATCAGAATTTAATACGTAGTTCTATACATTAAAATATTTTTATTAGAAATTACACATCAAAACAACAAGCACAATTTATACCTACCATCTTTACTAGAAATTACAAAATATCAGCTACAGAATTTAATTTTCATTGGATTCAAGATTTTATTAACTTACCGATATTACAATATAATATGTGTAAATAGTGGTGCTATAAATAATATATCTGTATACACATAATGTAAGTAAGTGTAGCTGTGAAAAATGCATTATGAACTTCTTGAAGTGTCTGTATCTTCAATCTTGAAAGCTCTTTATTTTTATTACAACACTAAACTTGGCTGCTATATCTCACTGTCAGTAATCCATCACAGTATAAAGCATTACGATAGAATTCACAGTGTGAGAAAGAAACAGTTAAACATTCGTAACAATTTTGTTACTGATAGCATTCCAGTACAATGTGGCATACTCAGCCAGTCAAGCCTTTACTGACTTGTGTAGATATAAAGTTTATGTACTTAAAGTTTAATTTACAGTTTCTTCTCAAAGCATCGGTTTAGATTTGTGTAGACACTTTAATCTCTTTGTCAAGTCGAAGAAAGATGTTGGACGAAGTCTCTGAGAACGTATTCGACCGGTCGTTTCGTTTCTTACACATCCGTATAATTTACATGGGACTCAAAGCGCGACTTAAGAGTAAAAGCTTACCAGATTTTGCCATTATGTTTAATCCTAGTTAGCATGTTTTGGTATAGACACGCGGTGAATGACATCTGACCATGCTTAATGCACAGAATAAAGATATTTATAGCATTACTATATTATCCTACTACAAAATCATGAACTTTTACTACTAAACCATACACGTTTTCCTTGCTAGTCTTCTTTTACGTAACGCTTCGGCTAAAAAGGACTACTATTAAGGACTAACGTTATTTTGTGAGACAAAATGAGAAAGACGAGAGAAAAAGAATCATGAAGGTTCTGCTAGAGCAGTACGGACTGGTTGGTGAAACTGACATAGATCTTGCTTAGAAAGCCCAAGGCTCGTTTCCTTTTCCTGTTTGTGAGTCTGTCAACCGAAAAGCCTAAAGCATGATAAAAGGGCTGAGATATCATGTCATACACAATGCTACGTTCATTCCATGTCCGTATCCCTTAGAGAGATAAATATTTTACTCTCAAAGAATCTAGAGAATATAATATATATAATATCTTCCACAGCAGAAAACTCACATACTATATACACAAGAAGCAAAGTGTTCTGCTAGTTTTAGAAAAACAAGTTCACGAAATATTTTTTTCTCGACATTTTTAATTTTATTGCTTTATCCTACACACTACACTTGAACAAGAGCAAAGCACCAGAGAAGGAAGGAAAAAGTAGACAGCAAAAAATAATTATTATTTGTTTGCTTTGATTTTTCCTCTTATAATACAACATAGTAAATACCATACGACATAGTGGTGTCGTTAGTACAAGCTGCTACATATAATACATTACTATGTATATACACTTTAAAATGACAAGGCATAATGTCCCATACCTACATGTCAAGATTGAAACCTGGAAACACACAAGAGACCTTCAAAAATGAAATATTCATCTTTTCATTCGGCTGGGAAAATACCGGCCATATATTTTCCTCAGTCTTTACAAGTGTCTCGAAGCAGAATTCAGAAACTTGATTGTTTTTCATTTATCGTTGTATTCTCAGTATTTTTATACGCACATAGCTCTAACAGATATATTCATACTTACTACTTATATAAAACCAACGCTATATATATGTTAACTTTCTGTAAGTTGAAAATCTGTACTTTACCGTACTGTGTGCACAACTACTGTACGCACGTGTGTCAGTTTCATTATAGTTGCGCTATATGAACCATGGGCTGTATCTACAATAAAAATTCAGGAAAAATTGATATTGTCACACATTGTAAGGAAAAAACGCTTGGGGACTGTAATTCAATTTCAATATTCATTTTTCATTAGTTGAATTTTCATATAAAATATTTGCTTTTTTATCGTTGCTTGAGTGTATCCCTATAGTACTAGTACAATAATTCTTGACTGCATTTGACTCGAGAAATACAAAAACCGGGTAGAAAAATAAGTTCTTGGAAGTTTCTCTCTCGTGCCGCAAAATTGATACGGTGCAGTCAATTGTTAAACTTTTGCTATATATTCATGAAGTACAAAAGTAGATGACCAGAGCGATTTCTTTCGGAAGGAAGGTAGAAAAGAACATATTTTATCCGCTTGAAGTATTTCATCTCTCTGCGTTCGTACTTTTCCCATTATATGTGTGTGGCTTTTCCCGAACTGGAAATTTAGCTCATGTCTCCTGCGGCCTGTGGAATTACATGCATTTATCTCTCCCCAGTGACACATGCCAATCACTACAGGTTTCACGTGACCGTTCAACCACAACACATGGTTTCATGATGTTTCCTCTGTATAAACTATAAACCACCACGTATCATCTAGAGAATACCCACTGACATATTTTATTGCTCTATAGACCCATATTATGTTATGTATACGCTACACTACACCAAGCGTTTGGCACGAGATGGATAAAAAGTTTAACAAAAAGAATTCCATTCATGAAAAAACTGTGCCCGTAAAAACTGATGACAGGCTGTTGATCCTACAAGTTATCCGAGAAAACTCTCCACTCCGATTTTCATATTCGTTTCTCTGTCTCTCCCCATCTTTCTCTCTTTTCTTCCCGTCTTTCTGATAATAATAATAAGTAAAAGTATATATAGCAACCTACTCCAAGTAAAATATATTATACCTCCTTCGATTCTCTTTTTTACACAGAGATTCTTTTCTATATATCTAGATTGATTATGTGATCACTTTGATTTGAAACTGTAACAACCTTCAGCCTTCAATTTGACATGAACATGTCCTGATAGATTTTCCAATTTCTGACTTTTATCTTCAGCTCTTCCAGCAGCAGAGACCTTCTCCAGATAAGAAAACTCCCTTCGACAGTAACTTTTGTTATTAAATCCCAGTCCAAGCTGCGACAAAGAAAACCTTTCTGATTTCTCATCCTATATATAAAGTCTCATTTAATTTCTTGCAACAGCAAGCACATAACATAAAACACATCGGAATTGGAAATGACATGCTTAAATACACATTCAATGAAGCATTAAATGAACATACCATATACATCACAGGCATTTGTACTAATTTCCCTATTAATTAGTATTTTGCTATATACTTAATGCAGTAATTAAATATTACTACATGCAATAACCATTGCGTCATACTATTTAAATTGAACTGAAATATTTTAACAATTTTGAACATAATAAGCAGATGATGTGGGTTTTTCTTTTTTAAAGTTTAAAATTCTGTTTGTGTTTTGCTTTGTGTAGCCTGCATCTCCCGTAAGTTTATCGTATAGCTGTGGAATTAGGATTCGGTTGCTTGGAAAGTCAATTGAAATCAATGAAGCACAACACACAGGTATAGAGAGAGAGGATCATCACATGAGACTTGAGATAGTGAACACCGTTAGCCAGCGGCCACCAGCAGCACTCAAGTCTCTGTGGTCACGGCAGCACTCTCCAATACAGAAAGTACTTTAGAGAAAAACTCTTTGTAAATAAATGCGACGAGTTGACTTGCTAAGTGAAGGTGACGAGGAATTCTATCGAGGTCATTGCTACGACATGCTAACGCGCAGAATAACTAAATTCGAATATTGTTAAAAAACACTGTGTGTTCCATTTCTTCTACTAGTATGTATTTCCTATTGTGAACACAATACGATCTTTCTGTGCCTTTTGACCCAAACCAAAAATAAACTCTACATTCTCACTACTACTCCACTGAGAGCTTAAAAGTATAAAAGTCTGTTTCATCTACTACAAACTCCCTTTTACCTGATGTTCTTCTAGTAGCCTTCTTTTTATGTACTTATATTGTTTGTAGCTATGTCGGTATGCAGTATGTATTTACATCTATACGTGCATTCAGACATTTCCTATATATAAGTATCTGTATTATTGTAGGCGTGTACAAACAAATATTTGTATAGTAGTAGTAAAAGGTAATCTATAAGAAAATACTGGACATGGTAGTATATCTGACTAAATTCGCACAATTGGAAGTAGAAGTTGTAGTTGTAGAATGCAGAGGCGTGAATTCAACTGGGCATTTATTTTATACAGTGCCCAGTGTCTATTGTATGTAACCATTACAGATAAAGAGTAGTGGTGGTGGTAGAGAGAGAGAGAAGAGTGAGTGTAGGATCTTCAATCCAATTCACTTTCCCCTGGAGCAGCCAGTCAGTCCACTCAGGTTGAGTTGGTTCCATTGGAAAGCAGCGAAGTGAGAATAATGCACAGAGAAAGAAACGTTGCTAAGCCAAGTTAAAGAAGTAAATCCCATTTAGCCCGGAAAAGAGGAAACACCAAAGTTGGTTTTCTCTTTTATAAAATGAAATGATGATAATAATAGGAAGCGAAAGGGAAATAACAAAGAACCAAAGGATGATGATTCCAATTCAGACACGACAGACGATGCATTATTACATTCAATGAACCTCTCACCACCAATACCAATACTCCTCTCTCTTTCTGTCCTCCTCCTTAATATAGTATCTCTCTATTTTGTAATAATACTCTGGCTTTGGTATATTGCAGAGTGTGTGGATAGTCGCAGGGCATCCACCACCCGGCTTTGCGTTGTAAAAAGCAATAAAAGTACAAAACAAGTAAAACTACAGTCGTACAGGTTCACATAATGCAAGCAAACGAAAAGGTACTACTACTATTTAATAGTTTTCCAATATATGCTTAAATTCTATTTAATACTTTCAGATAGGATGTATAAGCTGTATGTGTGTGTAGGTACTTTGGTTGAGTTGAGTCCGTGTGGAATGAAATGTCCTTGTGATATGATACCTTGAGAAGATATCGAAAAGTTTCCAAAGGAAATGATGGTTGCTTTGCTGGTTAAGCTTTCTAAAGACAGTTCTAGTGTACTTGAGCGATAACGATATAATACAATACAACAACAGTACGTGCAGTTGTTCGGGTAGTACGAAATAACGTGTATTGTCATGTGAGGAACGGGAGATATCTATTTGAGAGTTTTCTTTATCTGTTAAACTAATACTGGCATAAAACGAGGAGTTAGTTGTTAGAAATGGAGAAAGAGAAGAAGAAGAAAACGCTTTCTGAACATAAACGGGGCATCACCTTGAACCGTTGAACCCAAAATGTCCATAGAATCTTCTCTATCAACACATTGATCTTAAATTTCACTTCCTATAGGTCTATAACTAAATACCATCTATATTTACTGCTGGAACTGTGAAAAATCGAATTCCTCCATAGTCTTAAGGAAGCATAGAATGTGTTAAGTGATAGTAGAAATAATCAATTGCATTACGATTACGAGTTAAAATAACCCTGGGTGAATTCTACTAACTATAAAATAAATCGAAGCATGTGCACACATACGATAGTAGTAACCATTTCTCAAGACATGACCAGCATAATTTTCCATTAGGGATGTCTCTGACACATTTTTAAAAACTGTAAACTTCTGTTTTATGTTCAATACGAGTGGGAATAAAAATTCTTTAGTATCAAGTATCGCTACTGAATATTCAGATTTATGTAGCTTTACATTTTACACGGGTAATTCAGTACAAGGGAGAAAGTAGCTTCGAGTGTGGGTTTAGATTAAAGAAGGACAGTAAAAAATGCTTATCTCTTATTAATGCACCTACGTATATCTTTATTATCCAGGTTTTTACGAGTAGGAAAATTGTGATAGCTAAGATTTCTTTTATTACCTACCTACCTGCCAGCTATATGTGTACTGTACTACGTTGTAGGAGTTATAGTTATAAGTGAGACATAACTAAAGTCGCATTACACAGAGTAAACTTGAAAGTTAGTATTTATAGGAAAAGTTGCCACCAGTACGGAGAATGCGAATGGAAACGAAGTGACTGAGCAGTAAAGGATGTAAAAGCAAAAGTAATTTCGTCCAGGTTCTTTTGCCCTTCTTATTTATTAGTTGAATGCTGCTACACTTTGTGATGAAAATATGAAAGGACACACTGCAAAAGATACCAAAGAAAGTTTTCTTATTATATTGTAGATAAGTGCTTCAATGTCTTCAGTTTCTCTCTCTCTCACTCTTTCTCGCTCAGGCAAATGTTTATGGGAGATTTTTAGTTGCAGAGAGATCATGTCTCGCCTTACTATTTCGCAGATTCTGTGGCGCCGGGATGGATCTCACCAGTATTATACTACTTACTTACTTAGGAAAGAATAAGGTTCACGGTCAAAGTCATACCTTCTCATCCATGTCAATTATGTCTCCAGTAAAAAACAGGAAATTCATGAAATCATACAGCAGACGTAAAATTTTATGAGACGATTATAGAAATAGCAACTTATACTTAGTTATAGCTCAAACATGCAAATAGTAATTGTGCATTGTATAAAAACTCAGATAACCTACAAACTTATAACTACATAAATCCCAATTTACTATACGTATAGTACGCATGTAAAACCAATTCAAGATCGCATTGTCGAAGGAAGAGAAAAAATCTAAATCCTTTCCTTGCCAAATAAAGATCCGGAATGCAGTTAGTAAGAATTACTTCTTCTTAAATTGTAACCAATACAATCTAAATACAATAGTATTGCGTCGTACGTACTTCATCATTTACTTATTTATCAGAGACCTTTCAGTTTGGCTTTGCTTATCATTTGGATTGTCCAGAATGGTACATGTCAACATATCTATAAATAAACTACCTAATACTGCTTTAGGTATAAGCTTCATGTGATGTGGATATTACGTCGAAGTCCAAGATATCAAGTCACCTACAGTTTACTGTTATGTAATTAATTAGTTTTGAATTTATCTGAACTTAAAGACGTTTGTCAATCGCAGGGAAAAATCTTCTCCCTAAAACGTTGCTATTATTATTATTATTAATATGGGAGTAACCTATAAGCTTTTTTCTCCCTCAGACTTCGTATTGCACGATGTTTATACTTTTCGTGGGTACTTTCAGTAGGTTAGTCAGTCAGTCAGCTTTTGCCTATATAGAGTAATGGTATGGGCCACTAATGCAAGCTACATTTCCATTCCACGACTGAACAACAAGCTTACAAATAGTAAAGACCGATCTCGGCAAAGACACAACATCTAACTTATTGTTAGTAACCATTACATTGAAAAGTTCTTGTAAAATTATGCATAACCATATATATAGTAGATATTAAACAATTCAAAATAACTTAATTTTCATCAGCCATTCTGAGACGGTCTAACACTTAGTTTTGGGTTCATATTCAAATTTATCATATTTTCATTAAGTGAGTATATTTAGAATTGACACGAATCGAATGAGCTCTGGTTACAAATAGCCTTGAAGATTAAATTCACAGTAAGCATAAATATTTGTACATAGCAGAAAGTAGTGGTTACACTTATACTCATAAGAACATTAAGATGTATTCTTTTTAAATTGTATTCTAAATACGTATACAATAATAAATGCCTATATTTCCTGTAAAACAACTTTTCTGACTCCGTAACAGAATATTTATTACAGTTACTTATTACGTACAGTTATACATGGCATGTCTTGTATTAATGTAAGTAGTTTCCGTTTTAAACTTTATTCTTGGGTTATAGAATGTTTACTTGTACTACCGTACGTACGTGATATGCATTTTGGGTCACGATGAATTGACTGCCTCTGTAATATAATAACAATGCAATAACTGTCAGTTTATAAATGAAGCATGACTTGTGATTCTATACACAATACTCCAAAAGACTAATCATTTGTAAAAGAGTGTACAACGAAAATAAATATATTATGTGTCTTTAATATACAAACTATTTACAAACAAATACATATTCAGTTTCTTGGTTTAGTATTTCTATGTGCATCAAGAAGTTAGTAAACATACCAAACAGTGTTGGTGATGATTGTTTGATTGAGTTAATTCAATTAGTTATATTCATTTCAGTTTAAGTGTACTTAAGATTAAGAGTGGCCTTTCATACGGTTATTTCGAAACAGTAATAGCATGTATTTTGTATTTTGCATCAGTTTCTCTGTATCATTAACATTTGTTATAAATTTGCCATTAGTTCCGGGTAAAGATATTTCCTACATTTCCAAACCAGATCCAGTTGAAAATTATTATGGAACTTCACCGAAACTTTTGGTTCTCATGATTGACGGGTAAACTGGAATTGAACATTACCAATACTACTTATAACATAGATACCAGCAAATATCAACAAACAACCTGATATTACGTTAACGAGAAATATGTTACATTATAATAAATACAGTCGAATGGCATTGTCCGAATGTTTTAGCGTGTGTATAGATATCTTTAAATCATTAGGTAATTGTATTGCATTTTTAAATACATTTCTTAATAATATTATATAAAATTTTCGCAGCAACTCTGTAGGTTACAAAGTAGAGATCTGTGCGTAGTTTTCCTCCATGTAATTCAATTGCAATAAAAAGTGGAGAGCTATGTGTATTTTATTCTGTTTAATGCGAAACAATTAGATTAAGGAGTCAAAGGAGTTTGTTTCATTTCCATTAGATTCCGATGGGATTATTTTGAAAGACAAAAAGTTGAGATGAATGCATTACGACAGTTTGTTTCCGAGGGAGTTCAAGCTGAATGGGTTGAACCGATTTTCCCGAGTCTTTCTTATCCAAATTGGCTAACAGTGTCTACAGGGTTGTTCGCAGAAAGTCATGGCATTATTGGAAATTACATGTTGGATCGCGGAGATGAAAACAGAACCGAAGCAGAATTCATTCTACTCAATTCCACATCTACATCTCAGCCGCGTTGGTGGAAGAACATTGAGCCAATTTGGATTACAGCTACAAAGAACAATCGTAAAACGTCTTTGGCGAATTGGGGCCGATGCGATGTTCCTCACGATGGAGTCTCTCCTGCACATTGCACCGGATATAAATACACCGATGTATCCACTCAGCTCAGAGAAAATTTGCAAAATGCTCTACAGAGATTGAAACAAGATTTTTCTCTTGCTATGGTAAATTGTATTGAAAATATACACAAACACCCAACTTAATATCTATACACTACAGTTTTTATCCTCGGGAGGTTACATAGATATTCCCTTTATGTAATGTAAAGGCTTTCTGTGTACGTGTTTTATTGTTTTATCCTCGATTCATTTCAAATAGGTTTATGATGATTTGTTGGATCATGCTGGACATGCCTTTGGACCGGATTCTTACGAAGTTAGAATGACATTATTAAACATCGACTCGGTTCTTCAGGAGTTTATGTTTAATTTACGAACATCTCATATAGCTAATCAGGTAGAATACTGATCCTATAAGAAATATACCATGATTGTTGTTGACTTGTTTAGTTGTTGATATATACAAAATTTTCAGCTGAATGTCATAATCTTGAGTGATCATGGAATGGCTAATATAAAAAAGGATGTTGTTAAATACATATTTATTGGAGATTACGTTAATGCCAGTAATATATACAAAGTAGTGGATTTCGGAGCTATTTCTTCAATTGCTGCAATGCCAACTGAAAATGCGTACAATGAAGTAAGCCATTGTCGTTACAAGAAGGAATCTATAAAAATTGAACTATAAAATTGGTCTGATTTTGATTAAGTTCTTCTAAAGTGTAAAACTTGAGACAAAACTCCTAAAAGCTGTTTTTCTTATAGATTTTCTCAGATTTGCAATCCATGCCAGAAGGGATTGATATTTACAAGAAGGAAGATATTCCTGAAGAATTTCACTACCGTAACAATCCCATGGTTTTGGATTTTTTACTTGTGGCTCAACCAGGCTACGCTGTTGTAGGAATAAAAGGAGATAAGCAATTACCTAACAATGCTAAAGCATCTGAAGCTCAACCTTATTTAGGAAATCATGGCTATTACAACTTGACTGACATGAGAGGTGTCTTTTATGCCAGAGGACCAGGTTTGAAAAAATGCTTTTAAATATCTACCTATGTGTATTTATATGTATCTGTAACACATTTCCGAGGAAGAAAACATTCCCAAAATAATAAATCTTTAATTGAACATTTGCAGCTTTCAAGAAAAGTTTTGTACATACACCGATTAAAATGGAAGATGAATATCAAATTTTTACTACCGTTTTGGATATTCCTCCCCGACCGCATAATGGAAGCTACCAAAGGGTTGAAGGAATGTTTGAGTAAATTAAATATGTGCATTTGTACCACTATTACATTTATTTTCCCACAAATGTCCACTTGTATTGTGATAGACTATAGTTTTGCAAATAGATCGGTGTGGCATGTATTTTTATATCGATTATGTGAACGTGTAAATAAACCACCATTTGTAATGAGCTTTTTGGGAACCAATTGATGCAGATTCAAACTACAATTATCTGTACAAGTAAAATTAATAATAAATCCACGTGTCAAAGTATGGATGGGGAAACAATTATTGATTTAGTCGTTCAGTTCATTAATCCAGATAGAATTAGTATTTGCATTATTGCAGATGTACAAGATAATTAACATATGCAACCATCTATTTTTACTGAAGCATAGGAGAACAATAATTAATTATGTGCAATAAAGGTTCCATACCAGTTGAGTGGTAGTAGAATCACTGCTGGATGTCCGCATATAAAAGTCCCATGTCCCAGCAATACATTTGAGCATGTATATAATAACCATAAATTTATCCTATATTCTATTGTGTTTCTGCTCTGTTTTAGCATTAGACAAATACATAAACCACAAAACTATACTTTGAGAAATTATTTTTAAGAATATACCATGTAATATGAGGATTCTTTCTGTATGTGTATTTCTGTTTCTATCATTTTACTGAAGTGGTAGGAAAAAGTAATACTATCCAAAATTATTTTTTTTAAATCCTTGTTCCGTCTGAAATTATCACCCACAAAGATGTTCGCAGTTAATTTCTTATCCGTCAGTTTCCTGCTCACTGTACAAAATAGTCGTTTAATTTCTTGTGACGAATTCGCATCTGATCCTCCGAAGCTACTTCTATTAATGATTGACGGGTAAACTTCATTATATATTATTTTCTATGATGTATGATGATAATATTATATGCATTTGCATTGTAGGATGTGTATAGCTTGATTAATATTTATATATTCATAGAAAAAAAGAATTACAGAATTTACAGATTCTTCCGATGAACATTTTTCATTGTTAATAAAACGATCATTCATATATTTCATGTTATCTCAAAAACGGAAGAATATGAAGAGAAATAACTTCTAGTCATTTCTTTGGATTACATGATATAATGTTTTATTTCATACAGATTCCGTTGGGATTATCTTGACAGACAAATTAATGAGTTGAATGGTTTCCGCCAATTTGTCTCCGAAGGTGTTAGAGCCGAGTGGGTGAATCCAATTTTTCCAAGTCTTTCTTTTCCGAATTGGTTAACCGTTTCCACAGGATTGTACGCAGAAAGTCATGGCATTATTGGAAACTACATGTTAGATCGAGGAGATGAGAATAGAACTGAGGCAGAATTTAGTTTAATAAATCAAGCATCTTATGCTGATCCACGTTGGTGGAAAAACATTGAGCCTATTTGGATCACAGCAACGAAAAATAATCGCACAACAGCTTTATTAAACTTTGCACTATGTGATGTTCAATGCTACAATATAACTCCGGCATATTGCACATCCTTCAAATTCACAGGTGTTTCAACCGTGAAACTAAGAGAAAATATATTCAAAGCTAAAAAACTTCTGGAAGATGATGTTTCCTTTGCAATGGTAATTTATTTTCTACACTTTTTGTAAGGAAAGGAACCTCCCTACATTACTAAAGCATGTAAACAAATTTTGCCCTTTATAATAATAAGCAGAAATTAACAACTAATGTGAATCATATTAAGGTGTATGATGATTGTTTGGATAATGCTGGACATGCATTTGGTCCTGATTCGTATGAAGTGCAAGGCACGTTGTTACAAATCGATGGGATACTTCAAGAATTAATGATAGCTCTTAATGATTCTACAATATCAAATCAGGTTTGAAATGATTCAATTAAAATGTGAAACTAAATAATGGGACAGTTTACAACCTGAAATACACACTTATTTTATTTTCTAGCTAAACATAGTTATCTTGAGCGACCATGGCATGGCAAATGTACAAAAGGACATTGCCGTCAAATACGTTTACATCGATCAACATGTGAACATGGAAAATATATATAAAGTTGTGGATTTCGGACCTCTTGCTGCTATTGCGGCTGTAAAATCTGAAAATGCTGTCGTTGATGTAAATTAAATCAAAATTCTAGTATTTATTGTGGTAGACTATATGACTAAAATTGTGTCTGTCTCCGTGGGACTCTTTAATGAAATGAAAATCCTGACTAAAACTGGGATCGTTATTTTTATTTTTAGTTGTACAAAGAACTTATTCTTATACCGGGGATTGATGTGTACATGAAAGAAGACATTCCAGACGAATTTCATTATAAAAATAATGATCTTGTGTTGGATATATTAGTTCTTGCCCAACCAGGGTTTTATATTGAGGAAGTTAAGGGAGGAAAACAAGTGCCGCTTTACAGGCCTCCCTTCCAGGGTAATCACGGTTACTACAACATGACCGAAATGAGGGGAACATTTTTAGCCCGTGGACCAGGTAATTTTTATACTATTTAAAATAGCCATCAATATATCTACATTTCTTGTACGTATAATATTTGTGGAATTGAAAATTATTTCATTGGGGGACTTTCCAGCTTTCAAATCCGGTGTGGTGCATCCTTCAATACACATAGAAGATGAATACCAACTTTTCACTAAAGTCTTACGTATTCCGCATCTCGCTAATAACGGAAGTTGGGGAAACGTTGCTTGCATGTTAACAAGAGAAGCTTTAAATTCGAAAATTTTAATATAATCCTCCTAATATTTTTCAATCTAACTTATTTGCTTTTACCCTTCGCATATTTGATAAAGACATGAATTAAATTCTCCAATTTGGTAAAAATGTTTATGTACTTAATAAAATTTAAGTTATATCAACGCCAAAGAATATGCTAATCCCATAATACTTGTCTGCATGATCTACACCAACAATCTCACAGCTATGCTAAATTGGCATTGTTAAAGTTAAGTAGCAGGTAAGTCTAAGTCAGGTAATATAAATTGAATCTAATTAATAACAACGAAAATTAGACCTCAAGGGACAGGGGATTAAAGGCTTCGGTAAATTTAATGTTTACTTAAGAGAAAGTCACGTGTTATTTATGCCGATGATATAGGAGTAGAATATAAAAATTGCAACACACTGATGGATGACTTAAAAGTTAATGAAAGTACACCTTCAACACATAATTGGCAATTAACTCATAATTATTTATTATTGAATTACTACATGCATGCATAATTTTAACAAAGGCATATACAAGTGGAGTATCTGTCTTGCTCACTTACTATTACTATAACATGTATATCTAAATACTACTACTGATGTAGTGTGGTATGTTCTGTGCTTTCCCATAGCATACAAGGCGTACATTATCCTACACTTATCTAT
>JABASD010001513.1:0-38920 GCA_019776165.1 Pogonognathellus flavescens
AAGCCTCCAGAAATGGAAACCTTGCCTCCGTTTCTGGAAACCTTAGAAGGTTTCCAGAAATGGAGGCGGCCTCCGTTTATGGCGGCTTGTCTGGGACTGTTTACAGATGTTC
Source organism: Pogonognathellus flavescens (assembly GCA_019776165.1). Taxonomy (NCBI): domain Eukaryota; kingdom Metazoa; phylum Arthropoda; class Collembola; order Entomobryomorpha; family Tomoceridae; genus Pogonognathellus; species Pogonognathellus flavescens. The sequence goes on from JABASD010001513.1 coordinate 113, forward strand.
TGAATGTCGGCCATAAGAAACTAGACATAAACTGCTTTTACATTGCCACTGCCATATATAAAACCGTTTTCAAAGAGTCGACTTATACAGAAATTACCCAGTTTGTTGCACAAACTTTTTATATCGAGTACCAAAGAACAGAGAGACAGATAAGGTATCTTATACATACATTTTTCGTTGAGTTTTAGATTCTTTTACCACTTTAACTTTGCATTGCGACATCATCGTGTGTATGTAGTATGGTTTCCGCAGATGTGCATACTATTTAAAGTATACAGGACAATAATTATACTTTTAGTTGTATACTACCTGCCGACTTTGATAAAATGAATGTGTGCTAATGTAATTTTAATACAAGTGCGTGGGCACTTTCTTCTTGCATTATGCATGATATTATTTGACAATTTCCTAGATTTGTCTCTACGCTCAAAGGTAATTGAGTAGTCGGTATATTGAAAATATGTAATTGCTGTAATATGAACACTGAGAGAAGTGTCTAACATAAATGGGAAATTAAATTAACACTAATGTGAAAGAAGGAATCTGTTTTCAAAATCTGAAGTCAAAGAGAAATCCCATGTGAATAGATGGAGATTCTAACGCATACCTGGAAAATATTATCACTTATATAGTTGTTGTAAGTGAAGTGTAGGAATACACTCGTCCAGCTCCAATTCAAAACTTTTCAGGAAGTAGGTCACAATAATTTATTTTCAATAAACCCCATATTCCAATTTAACCTCATTCAGGATGTCAATAGTATATGTACCAAGTTTGAGCGAATATTTAGTGATTCTTGAGTTATAGCTCGTAGTGACAGACAGACGAATTCAACATTCGCATAAAACATCTCACCATGTTTAATCAACATCAAAGGTTTTATTAAGGATTCTGTTGTGAATGAACATCATTTAAATATGCAGTATGCATGCAACACATTTATATTTGTATGTATAGTGTGGGAGTGGGATATAATTATATAATATTATACATGAAGCATTTGTACTGTAGAATGGATATTAATTAGTGTATTTACAAATGCTAACACAACTTTTATTTAAGTGAAAGTGGTTTAAACTTTCCTTTAGTACATAAATATGCTTTCAAGGCTTTAAGTAGTAAGTGTTTTTTATTTATAACTTTAGAGAGAACTTATTAGCCTCGTTATATAGTCCTAAAGCTAGTACATCCCACACACTTCTTTAACACCCACTTAAATATAGTTACATAACACCTATATAGGCCATGTCCTATATCGACATAGCATACTTTGATGCGGTGGCTAATAATAAATGAAGTAGAATACAAGGCTTTGGTCTTTCTACTAAAAACACTCCATTTACTCAAAAAATCCCATTGACGAAGGGATAAAAATAAGTAGCTTGGAAAAACAAATATCTCGAAAGGAGATGATGTAACGTAATACCTGTGCTGTATTATGAAATCTAAGTGAGAATTCCAGGAACACTAAGTACATGGAAATTTCTCCACCACCACAGAGCCGAGAGCTACTGAACATTATGGTGGTTTCTAGTACAAGTAGTTGAATTTCATTGTACAGACAACTCTTATAACCAATAGTCTCATAATAAGTCACTATGTACATATTATTGACATATAGTCCTGACAATGAGAGCTGTAAGCTAATTGTGAGTTTAAATTATTCAGTTGGAGACTAGGACTCATTACTTTTATGCAAGTGATTGCTCAACCTCAATGTGATGACTTGGATGCGACGTTTGTGTTCGCTTGGCTTGTCACTTTTATTTTGCGTTGTTCAATAGTTCTCTCCATTGAATTTAAGAGATGACGTTTACAGAATATTCTCAATACGCTCTCAATACGCTCAAAACGCAGAATCTCTCAGTCAGTTGGGAAAACTCTCATGATGGTTGCATTGCATAATAGTTCTTCTGACTCATTACCTAAATGTGGGCTTGCTATGGTATTTGTGTATCTGTGTATCAACTGGCCGAGTAATTTATAGAACATTTGTTAGTGCAAACATTCAAGTAGTACAAATGGGTCCTTTGTGATGACAATTTCTACTTGCTAATGGAAAACGTAATTCACCAGGGTTTTGTCATGTTTATTTTATTTTACATTGTACGCAATAGTAGATATACTACGTGACATTTCCATAGATTATGTAAGTACCCAATGCAGAATTAAAATCTTGTAGTGGAAATTATTTTCCACTTCATTACCGTTTTCCCATTAAGTACCTAAATGTATTGGGTAACAGTTTTTTAAATGTAGAAATTCTTAGGAAGAATTAATGCCATGTGTATACCATAACCAACACAAAATCCTGTACTTAAGATGCTTTACAAAAAACACACTGCGGGGAAAACGCAATTTTAAAGCATTATACAGATATAGTAGTAGCTTAAATAAAATTTTCAGTTATGTAATAGAATGTAAAATATAAGTAAGAGCTTTCCCAAGTATGATAAGAAGATAAGTAATTCCTAGCTTCCTACAATTGCCTTGAGATATTATTAATGTCGGGATATAGGGAGACAACTTACACTCATAAAATGCCTTGGAGGTTGTTAAGCAAAATCCACGTCAAAATTAATATCTCAACCATGAGGCTTTTCAAAGTAGTTGTATAAGCAATGCTAAAAGTGGCAAGCAACAATATTGTAATATTATAGGACAGCTAAATGGTCTAGGCGCTTAAAACCCATCTAGCTGTCCGTGTATGGTAGTAGTACTACAAATACAACAAAAAGTCCCTAAACCGAATGAAATTCCTTTGTGTAGGCTTAATATTCTTTGAAAATGATTTCAGGTTTAATATCAACAATCGGAAATATTCTCTTCATTATGACGGTGATGCGTTGGTGGATTATGAGGAACAATGCTCACATGATTCTGCTTTTAAACATGGCCATCTGTGACCTGTCAATATCCATAGCTGGTAAATAAATACCTACGATTTATGCACAGCATTTTGTACTTACTGTTAATAGTATATCCATACTATGGATGTTTAACAATAAGCCTAGGCTATAAAGTATAATTTTCCATAGTATGTAACATTAAAGCTTCAAAAATATACACAGTGCAAATATTGTTGGATTAATTTGGTTACTGTGAGGTTTATCAACTCGTAAAGGGCTCAACCTTTCTCAAAGTATGGAATTGAGAACAAAGATATTATGATTTGAAGCTTGCATGAGTTACTTATGTTTTTACATTGATGACTTTCTGACTTAATATCTGTACTACTGTATAACATGTAGTTTAGGGGCGCTATTTCTTTTAACTTAATTTGTTATTCACAGTAATAATATTTTATCCAATGGACATTCTTGCTTCAGGTTACCCCTTCACAACGATTTCGGCCTACGTCGGGGAATGGATATTTGGAGATTTGATGTGTCAACTGTACGCATTTGTCTGCTTTACTTTATCTCAGGTTTGTCTTTAATCATGTCGAACGTTTTTGGTTGAGTCACTCTCTTCGTAGTTACTCATCTAGAATGAGAGCAGAGACTTTGATTATAGCATTGTAGGCAGGTACGAAGGAGAATGAATGTTTATAATGTAATATGGAATGTCCTACATATAAGCTATAAGGTAAAGTTGTGCTACCTATATATATATGACAATTTTCATCATCTTTGGAATGAGAGACGCACGTAGACATACTAATAGTAGATGGTGGTTCGTAAACCGAAGGCTGAAGATTCAAACCCCAGAAGACGTATTTAATCCTTCAATGTGGGTTTCTATATATTTATATATCTATCCTTCCTCTAAGTAAGTGCTAATTTTATTAATTGCGGCGAGGGCAATATACAATCACAGATTTCATCATAGATAAGATAGGCACTTGTATTATGAAGTATGGCAAAGAGAAATGTACTTGAAAGGATTATTTTAATGCTAAAATAATTCAAGACACGTTGTAGTAATATACTAGAGTTGACGATATCAAATTATTAAGTTGGAATTTACTTAGTTAAGTAGATAGGTAGACTTCCGTACGTTGCAGATATTTCAGAGGAAGAGCCACTCGAAATTAGAATTCTGAAAAATGTTTCTTGAATCCAGTTTTTCCTATATTATTATACTAAAATGATTTTAGACTTTGACCTACTTAAAATAGAAGCGTATTTTCTTGCGAAACTCTTATTCCCAAGTTTTGAGTCTATTTTATATTAAAGTCATGAAACATCAATGTACATATGTTTTGCTTCAAATTGCTTTTTTACATTAGATATTGCAAAAATTGTGTAACTTACTGTTGCATAATGTATACAAGTTAGATAGAAGGTACTTACATACGTAGAACTAAGTACTCGAAATTAGTTCAATGCACAACTTCCTCTTAAATTGAAAATGCGTTTTCGAAAGCAGTTAACTTATATAACTGCGATGTTGATGCCCATGTTGCAGGTTTTGCGAATATTTTTTGCATTTTGATTTATGTACTTCAAAATAATGTGAATTTTACTATACATGCTACACAACTTCTAAGAGTACTAGTAATAAAAATTCATTTACTAAAGTTAAGTACTAAAGCGGGGAGCTGGAAATGTAATTGTATACTTTTCACATAATGTAATGCTATACTTTATCCAGAGTAACATATTGTCTCTCGTCTTATGTCTCATGTCGTACTTACTTAAGTAACTCACTTATTGTTAGTGCCTCAATTATTCAGAAATCTCCATGTGAAAAGGCATCTTCCTGGAATGACTTCCTTTATATACCTATTTGAAATAACAAGAGCTTTTCCTCTCATTTTTGTTGACAGAAGTTGTAAATTAATTAACTAGAAAGTCCCCTTGTCCTATCTTTTGAAGGAATTTGTATACATATGTACTCCCTTTAATCAGCGTTTACGTACCCGATTGCTGCCTTCCTACCGGCATTATGAATGTAAATTATAAATGACATTAAATTTGCTTTTGATAGGAAGATGTCTAAACTATTTAAAACGATTAATGCTGTGGAAATACTGTTAGTGTAATATTTGAACCTTTCCAACAACGAAATATTTGTTGAGCACTTACTACAACATCCGTAAATATAATTTCTCCCGTCTCCGGCAGTCTCCTTCACTAATTTAAAGAGTACTTCCGTAGTTACTACATAAATTAAGCAAATTACACGAGATTTTTATTTTCTCTAAATAAGAACTTGAGATTTGGAAAGTTGTAGACAGCTTACTAAAAGTACCAGCCAGCCCAAGATCGTAAGTTAGTTAGTCTACTTCTATACAGACGTATAGTATAATAACTGTTTTTAGAAAACATTCTTCCTGTAAACGATATATCGCTGTGCGATTGTGCATCGCAAATCCAATCTCGTTGTATTGCGATGTACAATACAAACTCATGAAATTGAAATGTATAAACAGAGTTACTGGTTAGGTACAAAGAGATTCAAACATGAGCCTTTATTAAATAAAATCCGTTGAGCTATGAAAATGCATTTCTCGGATATTTTAAAGGAGCAAGTAAACTTTGAAATGAAAATGTAGCCTTCAGCAGCTATTGCAACTAGAAGTCGAAATCTCAAAACTTTTCTTGCTCCCGAATGATTTCCCTAATGATTTCCTATTTTACAAGTTTTCTTTGACAAAATCTGTTACTCGTCACCTTTAAACGAATTTAATGTAAGATGTAAACGTTGTAGCTTAGCTTAAATATAATGAGCTTACCTTCGCAAGAAAAGTAAGCTATGCTTCTCAGAATGTAAGAAAACTCATGTAAATAGTAAGAGAAATGCCTCGTGAAACAGTAAGTAACTTTTCAAGCAATTTTGAACGCGTTACTATGTAAAAGTGTTAATGTATTGCATCTACAATTCTGTTGGAATCCAAATCGGATAAAATTCAACAAAGAATCCGCTGATACTTTTGCTGCTGCGGAATAAGAAAAGCCGTTTACTTTCTTTGAACATGAGAGGAATTGCATGAAGAACCCATCAACCCAGCCAAGCTTTCATGTTAACATATTATTACTATTATAGCCAAAAGATACGACAGTGAACATTGTTCTTTTAGTGTTAGTGTATGTGACAAGAAGCACATCTGTTTCAGAATCTCTGAATTTTTTGGCAAAGGTGCACTAAACGTGCTTGCAAGCAAGCTGACACATAACAGTTCTTAAAATGACATGATGCACCCATTGGGGAAAAGTCTAAGCAAGGAAAGTAAAAATGCACATAATATTGCCACTGCTAACAATCTAAGGCACTTTGTGCCACGTGTATTCCAGACTACACATACTAAATCATGTATGTATAGATCATGTCTCTTGTGTCATGTCATGCCATGTATGTCTTGTTCATTTTGTGTTTCTTTCATTTGAGAAAACTAATTCACTGGACATAGCAGTCGTATTTCAGGATAAAAAATATTTTCTTTCACAGCAGTCATGTATAATTTTGGCTGAGGTTTAGAAATTGCCTTTGGGAGATATACAGACACAAGCTTTATTCATTTTCCTCATAAATCACAGAAATCCATGAAGAAGTTTTTATGCTTCTGGTCATTAAGATTGAAATGTGTAACTAAATACTGCAGTAATTGATATTCTTTACCATTCTCAGAAATAAACCTTAATCATTACTGTAATAGGATCAAGTAATTTAATCATGTATAATAATTGGCTTCTGATCTATTATACCCACCAAATCAAATCAAAGCTATAAATAACAATGCTGGAGAATGTTCTTTGCTGCATGAAAGGTTATTATGTTCCATGAAGTCTTTGTGGTGCGTAGATATTATATTTCGACTGATGAAGCCTAAGAAGCGCAGTTGGTTCAGAAATGGAGCAATGTCATTCTTTAATTGTCTGAAAAGATGTGTGATGCAATATTGGATATACCTATACCAACTTATGTGTATTAGATTTCTTTTGTTGGTATTCATCTGGGAAAATTGCATTGCAAAACATCTGCATTGTGCAAATAACTGAGAATTTTTCACTTTCCTTAAGTAAACACTCTCTTAAAAATGTTTATATTTTTGTAAGGAGAAAAATCGATATTCGCTAAATAAATACATAGGTAATGGGAAATGTCAGTTACACAAAAACCTAACTCTGGGAGATTAAACACGAAATTCGTATATAGACTTGTCAAAAAGTGAGCACAAGGGAAGAAGATGTTTAACTCGATATATTATTACTTGAAAATAGCAATAGGAAGGAATAGAAATGTTTTCTTTAGAAAATAAATAAAAAACACGGCATAATTCAATTTGCTATCTCATGAGTCCAGTCCGAAATGCTCAATGTGGATTTACACATGATATATGTATTAATAAGTAAAGGCACGTATATTATAATGTACACAATAGATTGTGTCTTGTGTGTTAAGATTGTAAAGGAACTTTCCTCTTCTTCGAGTAAATGCAACCAAAGAACTTTCTCTTTTGTCGCTCGTCACACAATAACAGAGTAGCATTTCAACTAACGTTCCCTCGGGATTTCAACCAGAAAACTACTCCAAACTCCTACAATGTGAATGTACCCTTAAAAAAGATGTTTGTATTCCATTCAAATATCGTTTCTATTCCAGGACCTTCTTTAATTCGTTTAGACTCTCGAAGCACCTACAAAGTAATGAAAGAGAAAACAAAAGTTGTCGGAGTAATTTAATAAGAAGCTGCAACAGTGCTAAAACTTTGCAATTGCAATATTTGCATTGCCTATATACCATGAACTGTAAAAACGCAAGTTGAATCAATGAATGCCTATTACTACTTTACAAGGTTCCATCTAATTGGGTTAAGTTTAAATAAATGTGGACTCAATGAATGCAATTTGTGGGAAACGTTTCTGTACAGGTCAGCATGAATACGCTGGTCGCTGTCAGCATTTTCAGATACATCGCAATTTGCAAACCACACATGAGTAAGTTCAAAACTAACTTCTTTCAACCCACCGGCTACATAAACCTACAGCTACTTCATTGGGATTTGAAATGCTAATGAAACATAGTGTGATTGCATGGCTATGGCTTTCAATTAGATGAATCATGAATGAGACATGAGTGGTAAAATCAGCTAAAAACGATATTACATAGTAGAATGTTTTATTAACCTTACTAAGCATACAGAATATTATACAATACATATCCTTAGGCGTATTTTATAATTTTATAGTATATCTATACACTATACATACACTACTTTACTTTAAATTCCTTTGATCTCGATATTTTCACTCATAAAATTCATTTGTGTTATTATAAGCCCCTAAAGCTGCCTTTTCAGTTCCATCTAATGTAGCCCTTTGCCTTTTCTATATACACATACTGCCAATAACCGACATAATATAAACATTTTTACAATTCATACATTTTCAAATGTGATCTTAAATTATTCTCTGTAATACAGATATATATTATGCACTTGGCTATACTTTCTCTTATAGTATATGTAAATATGTTGTGCCTACTGTGAAAAACTACATTAATAATGCATGTAAAAACATTTTCTTTGTTTTCAAAGCACAATTGCTTTAAAAATGGTCTGTGTATATTTGATAGTACCTATAGACACAGAATTGGGACGCATATTATTATAGAAAATGAAAGATGCAAGTTTTTGTTTGGGAAAGAATAACGGGTGACTTTTCTGTTCAGAACATCTGCTTACCCCCGAGAAGAGTCACTGGGCTACTCTTTGTGTTTGGCTTCATGCTTTGTTCTGGACTACTGCACCGTTATTTGGCTGGTCTGGATATGCCCTTGAACCAACTGGAATTTCATGCTCTTTTGACTGGAATGATCGCTCCGTTGGAGGAATCTTATACGTAATGGGTAAATAAATACACTTCCGTTTAATTTATCTCGCTTTAATTTCCAGTTAACACAGGCTGGAACTGAAACCATACCATTAACTTACTGAATACTTTTTACTGTACAATGCCGTGCATGGATGGCTTATCATTGTAGAACATGAACAGCTTGAAGCGTAATATAAATTACATAACGTTCGAAAGATTTTTGTAAGTAAATATCGAATCAGAATCTGCTGAAACGATTTGGAGTAATTTCCTTATTGTAAAATTCAAGCTGACATACTACTATATCTCTCCATGATTATATAAATGTTACATTGCTGTAAAAGCTTTTTTCTCATAATTCTCTAAAAATCTCTGTTAACAAATTTTGTACACACTTATGTAAATGACTAGATGAAATAGCATTTTAGTTTGTACTTAGTTTGTGAGTAAGCTCTATTTTAAGCTATTATATTACATTTGAGACGCTTTTACAAAAATTAATTAATTGCATAAAGCGAAAGAAGAATGGTGCTGGAGACTAGACTTCTGTAAATGCCAAGTGGAATTAATAATATATCTTTACTAGTAATATCTCAATTTAAGGTGTTTGTGGTGTGGTCAGGTAGGAAATTTAACTTTTGTCAAGAGAGAACTGTTTTATGTCACCTTGCATCGTCAATCGTCATGCTAAGATTAAGTGTAAAAGTGTAATGTATGCGGGTTGTGTGCATGGATTGATTCTGTAGGTGAGAATAGTTGATAGCCCTTACAGGTTTCTTTAACACGTTTGTAGTGCATATAAAGCGACTTTGTGGGAAGTCCGAACCAGAGAGACTTCATAGATAATATAATATTTATCAAGTCTGTGATCTGAACATTGTACAAACAGTAACATTGCTGCTTGTGCATTAGCATGGCAGGTAAGGAACACAAATAGAACCAGTCAGTCGTAATTTCAAATTTAATTTCAATTGAGATTCAGTCAGTATTATTCCTCCTTATTGTATATTCGTATACTTGCGTACCTAATTTGGTCTTCGCAGAATCCGTAATCGCATAATATCCATTGATTACTTCTGGCACAGGTAGAAAACTATCCTGCTGTACTGTGTGCAATCTACCAATATTGATTTTGAAGAGGTTGCACTACTAGAAGTCCCCTATGGTCGTAAACGACTGGAACCTTACTAATTTAGAAACTTGTATCTATTTAATTATGCATAGCCATTTCCAACATAAAGATGTGCAAACTATTTGCTAGTCTCTTAAGGTATAGGTGCATCCGAACCAAAATCTATAAAACTCGGCAGGATTATACAGATTTTTAAAATGTATGCAAATAAATGCTTGTCTGTTTAGTTAGTGCAAATACACATTTTGCTTTAAATATCAAGTATTTTACACAAGTAATTCTTGTAAACAGATTTGATAAGTGCAAGACGTTTCTCGTGTAAAGTTGATAATAACTTATACAAATCAAAAAATTCTTCCGACAACCTCATTTGAACTATATTAATAGGTAGGTAGCGTTTGGAAAAATGTTTAGTTACACCATGGAGTGAAATTTTATTATTGACGATATTTCACAAAATAATTTCACTCTTTTATTTTCTACATGTGGACTGAATCACGAATGAGTGTCTTCATCCTCCATTTTGTGATTCGAATCTACAATTGAGTAAATTGGTCAAATCAGCAGTAGTAAGTAAACTTTGACACGTTTTGGGATACCATTCCAGTAAAGTGTAAATTGTAATAAAAGCATATACACGTATGCAGTACTTCCTCATACTCATTTCCCACAGAGATCTGTAACTCGTGATGATTTCACACGACATCCTTATCCTAGGTCATTTTCATGGTAGGTCTAAAATGTACAAATAAAGTATATGTTAGTATTACATATAATATGGGTAACCTCGTGTGACATTTATGAAAGTGCACTTTTGTGTGAACATGAACATGACTGTGGTAGAATATAACATATATATAATTTGACTTTGACAGGGCATTTATAAAGAGCCCTAGACGTCTAGGCTAATTTAATTAGGCGAAGGTTGTACTCCGGTTCCTTCCCTCGTTCCTCACGGGTGGTTTGTTGGTACCCCGCAGGAAATGTTCAATTCACTGACTTCACGCTCTCTCCATTCGCCTAACTTTTCCTCGTCTTGCTATATAATATTTTGGAGATAGGTCAAAAAAGTTATATGAGATGAAGCAACTTATCATTACGATTTTTTCTCTGTCTGCTGAAAATGTGTGTTTACAGTAGCTGCTATGTAATTTGACCACATACATTTGTTAGTGCTACGAAAAAGACCTACAAAAAGACAAATGAAATCATTCCAGTTTAGAAACTAGTGAGAGCTTTTTACCATTAGGAAGTCCATTGCAGATCACCATTTCTTACATAATGCTACGGAACAACGTGACAATTTTAGTAATGCGTAATATAATCGTTGCCTTGCTACTCCAGATTTCCTGTGTTGGATAATAAGAATAACGCTTGATTTGGCGTTGGGCTACGATGTAGCAATACTATAGTTTTAGAAGAGCACAAGAGCAGACATATTGCTTGTGATGCTGTATTATGTCGAACGTGACTTGGCTTGGAAAGACAAGTTTGTCTTTCTGAATGTATTTTTGTATTTTTAGTGTAAACGTATATATAGATACGGTAGTTTATTTTATAACCCTTTGATGTACATAGTTCATGTAGTCTGTAGACAGACGATTATACAGTAAACGTTACGGTCGCGCGTGCTATTTCTTCTACATATAACTTGTGAAAATATAAATTGGGATCTGTAATGTGGTAGCGCTGACATTGATTTTCCTGACGGGAGATTAATTAGTGCTATTTGTTTCATTGGGAAATGCAACCTTTTGTGCCATGTCCTAACTGAAGGAAGGAATGATTGTGGTATTTCAGGCTGTGTAACTTTCTGCTACGTTACGCACATTGGGGCAATGTCGTGGTGCTACATGAAGATCTATGTAAGAATGCACACTCTCAAGCAATCTCACGACCACAGAAGCAATAAGTCCCAACTTGTAAGTGAAACATAATTTACTCCTATAAGTATATAGTAGTTACACATACCTATATAAAACACTAAGCGAAATAATTATAAGAAATATTACATTGTGCTCTCTATTTCTTAGTAATTGCTAATTAGAATTTTTCACTCGAAGAGTTGTAAGTTAAGCTGCTGATTTGTTTTCAATGGTCTCAGATGACATTTATCTTGTCGCTTTTGCCTTTCTACTTTGCCATTTTTCATATGCTCTGAAGATAAAAAGTCTTTTATTGTTCCTGTTTATTACAAGGCAATGTAAACTTTTTTAATCAGAAGGGGACTATAATCAATAATTGGCAATATGGATAATGGACGATATCTGTAGAAAAGTTTTTCACACAAAAATAATAATAATTGGAAGTACTACTATTTAGTTAGTATACCTACTTAAGCAATTAAAATCATGAAACTGTGGATTAAAGTAGTCTTATTATTTGTATGTCATGTCTTTCACCAAAAAGGGAAACATACCTAACATTTTTTTGACGTAAAGCTTAATTCGTTGCAGGAAAGTAGAAATGAGTGAAAAGAGAAGGGAAAGCTCATTTACAGATATGACTGCATGTGTAGGACTGCTGAAAGACGAGAGCTGAAAAATAGGTGCTTTGTTAAGTACTGAATATTAATCTTCAGTTTTGTAGTATCCTGTCTAATGAGCTCTTTCAGCAGTCCTATAGACATAAATGAGCTTTCCCTTGGCTTTCACTCATTTCTACTTTCCTGCAACGAATTAAGCTTTACGTCAGAAAGAATGATAGGTATATCTGGCAATAGTGCTTCCCTTTGGGTGAAATGAAATGACATACAAATAGTGAGAGTGCTTTTATTAATAGTTTCACAATTTTAGTTGCTTAATTATGTAATACCATAGTATGTAGTACTTCGACTTATTACTGTCTTATGTTGTGTAAAAAGCTTTTCTACAAATGTCTTGCATGTGTTTAAACTACCTACGCAAAATATTGTGCTCATTTTATGTCAATACAGCTGTCCTAAGGCGTATTTGCATAAAATGTGTACACAACAGATGAATGTTACACTGTATCTGTACTGTACATTGTCTATATCGTCAATATCGTCGATAGTATCATTATCATATCATGTTTTGTCCAATATAAAATATATAGGTTAAGGTTGTATAATTAATAATAACTTTCAGACTTCAGATATATATGTAAATTGCAATTACTAACCTATAGGTAGTATACTTAATACCCACATGGGATAAAATTATTATAGGTATTTTCGTATCATACTTAACGAAAAGTGGTTTCGCCCTAAATTTCTTTGTCTGTATGGTATCAATCCTAATGCTGCTTAGGGCTTCCGAATTTTAGTCCTTAAGAATGGTTGAAGACAAAGACGAGTTCTAAAGAATGGTTGAAGAATCAGAAGGAGATAGATTTTCTTTCTTTGTTTCATGAAAGAAAATCTTCTTCACTTTCGAAAGTAACACTTGTAATATGTTACGCTTCATGATATTCTTTGGGTCCTTTAATAAAACTTGATACTTGGGACAGTGGCATCTGTAGACACAGGATCAGATCAATAGTGGTATTGATCGGATAAAAGGCTCCTTGAATTTGGCTGGATTTACTGTATGACTGTATCTCCAACCCTGAAGAACATAACTCGAACATTTCAGCTTCTTCATCCTTTAGTATTGTGGTGATTTAAGATTGCCCCTGTAATAAGATTCTATAAAACTGACTCTGAATAAATGGAAGAATCTAGGTACACTACTGCATGTACAACCAAAGGTAAAACCACACTACATGACATAAAAATAGGAATCGGGAATATAATATTGAAACTTTTATTGCTTTATTGTGTCTTGGTATGTAGTGGTGACATGTGTTGTATGTCATTAATAAGCTGGATGAAATCGGATAAACCAACAGAACAACAATTTGGGTTAGTTTTGATGTCAACGAAATATATGCCTTTGTTATAAAAATCAGTACCGTCTCCGGTTTCAAGTTACTGTGCATAGAAGGAGAGATACAATATTTAAGAGATACTTTAAGTAGTTTACTTATGTTACATAATATTAAGATTCGTAGAATCATACTAGACGCTAAACAAAATTCGGTATTTGTGTATATATCTTACTTTACATCTCTATTCTCTCTTCAATCAAATAAACCAGTCAAAACCGGATGCAAATAAACATCGTAGCCTGCGTAGCTATATTTAAAACGGTGAAACCTAAGAATGCACTGCTACAATTACAAAATATAAATATTTTTTCTTAATGTTTTTTAATTGTTGTAATTCAATTGTGTTCAACTGTCTGGGTGGTTGGTCTGCATCATTGTCTCTATACTCGTTGCTACTACGAATCAAATGATTTCATCATATAATTTCGAATCTTGCAGATTCTATGCACTGATAATAATATCAGTTGAGTTAAGTTGAAAAATTGCTTAAGGTAATTATAAAGAAATTATTGAGTCAAGGGAAAGGAACAAGAATGGGTTCTACACACATAAAGACTGACAGAGTTACCTCTTTTCTTTTTCAATTACCTATACTTGCAATTCTTCTAACTGGGCAGAAATTTTCCCATTTATTTTAGCAAGAAAATACTTTTTGTAACAATTAATCCAATGTCTTCTATAGCTCTATTTTGTGGAAGTTGTTTTTAGTTTCTGATAAGTTTTCTAACGAACAAAGCTCTCTTTAACACTTCTGAACAACAATAAATAAATAGGTCGTTACTCACTCACTCTCAGAGCTTTAAGTAAAAGTGTCATCGTATCATTAATTGAAAGGTCTATAATAGTGAATCTTCTGAGGCCTACGCGAATCCATTCTACTACGTGATACTATTCACTTTTAATTGAGTGAGTCACTTACATCTGAAGAGCGTGATAGCGGATTAAACGTGACTTTATAGCGGACGATGCAATAAACTTACTGTAAACACACTGTCACATCAAGAATTTCATTCACAGAATCTCACAAAGGTTCAGCACATTTCCAGGCTCAAAAGAGTAATTCTTATAGGAACTTTAATACGAATCTACCAGGATGGTAGAAGCAAGGACTTAGTGATTGAGAAGGAGGCATTGGGGCAAGTGCCCCCTAAAATCCGAAAAAAGGCCGAATGTCACAAATTAGACTCTATTTTGTGTTTTTTGCGGTTGTACCCCCTCCAAGCCAGATCCTGGGTACGCCCTTGGGTAGAAGTGTACTAATGTATAAGTATACCATCCATACTTATTGTTAGTGATTATGCATTGCTCTTTCTTTGATCAATTATTAATTTATGTTGTATCTAAAAAGAGAATTAATTGCTATGTACTTTTAGAATTTAGTAACTATTTTAATTTACCCATCAGTTGTTGCGTACCTTCTAAAAATAAGTTAAATAGAAATTCGTGCTATGTAATTTGTCAGCGAATCAATAATACCATTATAATACCTATAGTACATTAATACCCTGACCAATTAGTATTTAAGTAGTTCAAGTACAAATTAACTCGCAACTGTGTATATGTGGTTAATTAGGGTATTAGCACTAATTCATTAAATGTACCTACCGCAGTTGGTACTTACTTGTACATAAACCAGAAAATGACTTAACCAACCATACATTGTATTGAGTTTTAGTCTTGACTCTAATCTGTACTATAGACCTATAGTACAGATTAGAGACACCTGTGTATATTTTTACAAGCTTACCCTAATAAAACATGTATAAAGTATTTGCAAACATTCCCTAGTCAGAATACTCATTTACATTGGTTCATTCAACCCTTTTAGTACTTACTACTTGCATAGTACATTTCCTTTTGTTTAACACCTCAAGTTTCGAAATTCAAAGTAAGCATCTTCATTATTATTCATGAACATCGGTGAGATGGGATTTTCTGAGTGACAATGGAAGTTTATTTACAGGATGTCATGTAATGACTCGTGTATATAAGCTCTGAATATCAGAGCAACATGAAATAGGTAGGTCAAATAGGATTATTTACTTCACTACGTTTTACAAGAGTTCGTCAGCAGAATGCATTCGTTATTAGGAGGCTTAAATAGTTTCAGCCGATTATGTACCACTTCTAAGAAGTATTACTGTTATAGCCTATATATACGAAATACGATTCTGGAGTTTTTATAAATCTTGCATGATGCTATCTACAAACTGAAACTCGGAAAGTGGACTTTCACCAACAGCGGTTTACCATTTACTGTGGTATATTGAGCTAATGTAAATTAATGGCACAATAATGTTTCCACCATAGGAGGGGAAACATTCTATGCTGTAGCTATTCTAAATCCCCGGTAAATGTACTATGTCTGTGAATTTATGGACAGGACTACAAGAGATCAGTGGAACGACGTCCAGAAGGAGGTTTGACATGTGAAAGCACAATGGTATTTTCTTTCATCACAGCAAACTTAAGTCCGCTTGAAATTCACGTACTACGGGTAAGACATTCTTCTTCCTTCTCTCCAACCTTTTGTGTTAATGTTTACTACTTCGATTTACCAAAAGTTAAGCCTGTCAAAGTAAATAAAAAAGCATAAAGGATATTTTGTACTACACATTACTATTACTACGTTTGTATAAGAACTTTCTCTTTAAGGATGTCATTTCTATTATACATAGAATGTAGTATGTACCTACACAGATATACAATACAGCTATTTAATTTAATCGAAGAAATAAAGTAAGCACAAAAATTGATTAAATGTACCAACTAAAATGTAATTGAATTTTATAAAATCCGCTAGGCACGTCGTGAATTTATTTATCTAAGGAAATAATATTATAATGGAAAATGACGCATCTTATCTAATGATTAATTTAACTAAAAGCTAAATACAATTGTAATGATCTTTACAAAGAACATTCTTATTCTTATATTATCAAACGAGTATCAAAACTTCTACTTTCTACAGATAATACTTATTAAGAATTAAGTAGTATTAGCACATCCCATCAGTTCCTTATTAGAAAATCCCGGATAGCAAAGTATTAATTGCATTGCAGTTGGAAATCATACTACTAATATGGTCTATGCATTAATTTAATTAAATGAAAGTTACAGGCCATAATCTTTGTAAATTGCGTGTGTTTCCGCTGTTTCTAAATTTATTTATACTTTTGCAAACGTATAAGTTAAGGGGGTCTCCTAGAAGGGACGTATAGTATATCGGTGCATGCATCTGTAATCTATACACGTCATAATATGTATTACTTATTATATTACTTCCGGTTCTGCCATATCTCCCTAAATAATTCACCGTGGGTTTTCAAACTTTCACACAACCTAGTTGGATGGAACATTAAGTGCATAAAAATATCTATGGTCTCCTAAAAGTTTATTGTTTGTAGCATCTTCCAAGTTGCCGACGCTTCTGCGCTGGAAGATAAGCCGACAAAGCGTAGGCAACTTGGAAGATATGACGGGTACTGACCGACTCACCCCAATTGGTAGTCTTCGTTCAATTGTGTCTTAAATATGTTGTGAATGAGACTGATGTTAATTGCATGGTTTTAATTCAGATGAACATTATAATGGTACTGACCTACACTCTGATATGGTCTCCCTACGCAATCATCTCCCTCATTTCTCTCTTTCGCAAGGATCTGCCTACTGTGTGGTAAGAAATTAAACTTTAATACTATGTAATGTAATGTGACGTAGGTACTGCTATTATGCATGTACATGCGTATGTAAGTAAGTTGAATAAAGGATTTCCTAATATTAAATGAAACAAACCAAGTTGAGTCTTTTTAGCAGTAAAGCTTGGTGGTATCTTAATAGAATCGAGTTATTTTGTGGAAAGATTCGCTTTATTGATGTCATGAGTGCCTGAATGAAGATGAATGTACTAAAATGGTTGTTTTCAGGTACGTGTGGCCGTCTATTTGTGCGAAGACTTCTTGCGTGATGAATCCTATTATTTACGGGCTGACGAATAAATTCTTAAGAAAAGAGATTTTCGCCGTTATTCGGAAATGTCTCGGGCTCACTACTGCCATTGAAGATTTCCAGTACATGAGACAGTAAGATTATTTTGCCCACATTATTATTATCTGTACAATCTTTGCCCACAGCATTATCATAATATTATGTCTAAAAGTAGCAATTTCTAAAATTACTTCCATAATATGTCAATGTGTTCTGTACAAACTAGTTTCGTTTCTTGTTACAGTCACATATTACTTTTCTTGTCAATTCAAGTCAAGAATCACGTACTATTATGTTACTGTATTTCTTGTTACACGTGTCCTATTTCCCTGTTTCTGTTTTCCGATGTTTTCTATTACGTAACCTGATCCAATTTTCGTGCAAATCTTTTCAGGAGACAGCAGGAAGGTCTTTTGGACAAAGAAGGCGTCTACAGGGGTCCCAGAAGTGTTAAAGCTTTTGGTTGCACTTGCGACGGTTGTGCTACCGCAAGATTACATGTGCGTAACGATTTAATGAATTAATAAAAATGTGTACCAATTTTATTAATTAATTTCAGTGTGT
Organism: Pogonognathellus flavescens; assembly: GCA_019776165.1. Lineage (NCBI taxonomy): Eukaryota > Metazoa > Arthropoda > Collembola > Entomobryomorpha > Tomoceridae > Pogonognathellus > Pogonognathellus flavescens. The sequence continues at coordinate 18,443 of JABASD010001513.1, forward strand.
ACCGATTTTAGTAATTGATAGAAATGTCCAACGAGAATTAGTAAATTTTTCGTTAACTTTCATTTCAGGAGAAGTCATTGCAAAAAGGAAAGGGAATGAAGCAGAAAAGTATCAGTAAAGAACCGACCTCCAATCTCAGACCAGAAGAATCTTCAGTTTCCATAATCGCATTAGGTCCTACTGGAAATAATCCGGTGAATCACTCTTTGAAACAAATTCCGTCTGAAGAAAAGCAGCTTTCTGGGGATATACTTGATGTTTGTGATGGTAAAGAGCCAATACGCACATTGGAAGAGAAGGATACACAAGAAAAAGATGATGCGTCATTTGAAGAAAGAATTTCAGTGGAATGTGAACAGAAATCCTTACCTTTTATCAGCAGCGTCACTAACAATGGAGACAAAGACAAGTCCATTGTTTCTTTCAATTCCAAGAACTCAATAATTCAAGCTTACGATTATGAAATAGAAAACTGTGTGAGCGAATTCAATGTAAATGTCCATACTCACAAAAGTTGTAGCTCAAGTAGTTCTAGTCTTGGAAACATGAGCAGTAAAGCAAACGGTAATATGATCTCTGAAAACTCTTGTAGTACCCCATTAAATTCAACTTCAAAGAAATTTAACAGTCTCACCAACTGTATAGAAGATGATGCAATTGTTAACGATTCAGAAGAAAAATATAAGAGTAAAGGTGCAGTTACACAGTCTACTCATATGACCGAAAACTGTTGTGATATTTCTGCCAAAGGAGGAACTTACTGTGAATCAAGTGTTTAAGGGTTCAAAAAAAGATCGTTAAACAGAACTGATGTACTGTACCAAAGAAAAAAGGGTTTTATACAAATTATTACTTTTATATGTATGAGTCTCTAGTGCTGAATTTATATTTTCTATTTATTTACTACACTAATATTTATTCTTTCAGGAAAACGTGTTGTAATGTGTAATATGTTGAAAACTTGTCATATGTTACCCAGTACAAAATTAATTTAGCAAAAATACAAATATATTACAATGTCTATAATTGCAAGGAAAATGTTTAACATGGAAATAAAATGAAGTTTTCAGAAAGAATGAGCTTTGAAGGTGGGAAAGAAGGTATAAAAGAAAGTAATGTAAGAGAAAGTAGGTAAAAGAAAGTCCTATGTTTGCATGGAATGTTGGGTTAGGTACCTCTGTATGTAAGTTCATATGTCCAAGAGATTTTTACTTGTCTCTTGAGAGTTACTAAGCAAACATACAAAAATGCATGGTGCAGTTTACAGTGTGATGTTGAACTTGTGGAATTGTGTAATGTCAATGAAAGTCTTTATAGAGCAAGGATATTCACACAGCATTGTCGAACAAACATCGCGATGGCGTTAACGGATGCAAATCTTATGAAACTTTTTGGAAACTCTTTCAACTTATTTTTGCTTGCAGAAATGGAGCAAGGCTGATACTGTCTACGCGACGTTTATAATGAGAATCATACATTTCGAAATGTTATACATACAGATTATACTGTGACATTTGCCACTACATTTCACCCCGTCTTTCCAGATAATACACATACACCTTAATTGTATCCTGATATTTACAAGAGAGCATTTGACACTTATTTAAAAGATGTTTGACAGACTCTATGAACTCTTTATGATCATATGCATATAGCTACAAAAGTTTAGCTCTGGATATTTGTACACTACTGAATCTACAATAAATGTATCTTACTTGAAGAATAATCCGCGCCTCCGCCGTTTATTCCTTCCACTTTTTTCTTGTAATAAATCGGTCGAGATCAGTGCATGCATATCATAAGCATATATGCCTATGCTACACGTGTAGATATATACCTACTAAATCATACAGCATATTAAAACGAACAACTTCAGATTTATAGAAGATACCAGTTATCTGTAAAGTAATTGGCAAATGTATTGGAGTCAGAGGAACCGTAACCTAGTTTGTAATACAATATTTAAAAACTTACACCTTCTAAGAAATATTTCATGATGTTGATTTAACTGCAGTGCAGTGAAAGGATCGTTTTGATATGCAAAATGATGGGCCAGTTATACTTATATATATTTATATGCGTATATGATGTGCATACTTATCCTAACATTTCTACTTTCGCCTTTAGCATCGTTTTTATAGCTAACTCGAATAAAGACACAGCTTTCACTCTTGCTAGTAGTAGTGTGCATCTTTACTCGGTATAGTTGGCTTAAGAGGGAATAGCTACGAAACAGCCGTCACAAAGTCACAATATGTACAATTCGTATTAATTAACCCTTAAGTCCATTTCTTCGCAAGTTCTTTCATCTTTTTTCAGAAAGTCTCGTTGAAATTAATTGCACATAGAAAGCTACAGATTCAAAAAGGCATAGAATAGTAAATATGAGAACTCAAACAAGAGTCTTTTTTATCTGTACTTGAAACGAAGAGAATTTGAATGAAGCAAGATTTCCAAGAACTAAAGCAGTACTTTTCATTAGCATATCTATGTTCTGGTAAAAATTTTCTCGTCTGAATTTTATATTTTATAACATACCTGCCCAAAATCTGCATTCTGAAAACTGGTACTGACTTCAAAAGCCACAGTTAATAAAAATGAATATTTCATACACTCTAGGGACTTCTATTTGCATTGCACTACTGAACTAACATGATTGCATGGTAAACTACTTTTATTAATGAATTCTGAAACAGTCTCATGATTCCCAATTCCCACATACTTATAAATATGATAGCCAAAAGAAGCAGCAATATTATTGAAAGGTTTCGCAACACATTTTATACAAAATGTTAAAAAAGGTTAATTTTGTTGGTAATTACTTAACAATGAAATGAAATGGATCCTTTGATAGCAGAAAAAATATTACATCGCATCATGAGAAAGAGACTTGATTTTTAACTTTGTTTAACTATGTACATAACTGTATTATACATAACTTCACCGTATTTACCATCATCCACGGCAAAAGTATTTACTATGTATTTTTTTAATTTTAATGAGGGAAAATAATTTCATTGGTGAAACTTTCATACTTTTCCTAGGCAAGTATTCTCTTAACTGCAACAGTTTATTAGTTAAAATGGATTTTAGGTGGTAATTGTTGAGGTTGAGACTCAAGAAATAATTTCCTGAACAAAAGTAAAGCAGACTTTTTTACTTTTATGCACAATACCTTGCTTAGACTTAGTAGACACAATGTGATGTCGTAAGAAAACCTCACAACAATAAGTGGAAGAAGAAAAGAAGATCATGGCTAACTTTCAAGATTATTGGAGCATACTACTAAAACTTTACATGCCCTGCAAAGGTAAGAAACTTTCGCAAATCCTAACCCAAGTGCTTAAGTTCATTTCATTATACATTCATAGCGACCCCTTCAACTTATATGGCATCACAAATTGTAGTCCACACGTATGCTGAATTCAAATGTGTATATATACTCGAAATGTAATAAGAATATGTTTGTACAGAGAATCCTACAGAAATAAAATATGGTTACTACTTATGTAATAAAAACAAGTGGTACACACAACGTACTTGATTGTTAAACGGAGACTTCAGATTTTATTGGATTTCTATAACAATTCTACGAACAGTCGATGTGGGTACACATTTCAATATTCACATACATATTTATTTACATTCATGACACACACCACATACACACAGATTTACATCAAACACACCTTGATCCAATACGTTTACTCAAGTAGTAGCTAAACTTGATAAAGTCTATTTTTGTATAATAATAATAATATTATCATTACGCGAATTATCAGCACGAAGTATTTAGTAACAGTATTTGCGAATAAGTATCAACATTACTTAATAATAATTAGTAGCAATTTGTCCTTGGTCACAGATGAATATCATTACGGTGCTTTTTTGCTTATTTTTTATATACACGGTAATACACGTATAAATATTGCCTTGTTGGTGTTCATACAACTGAACTGAGCGAGTCCGCAGTTCTAACTAAATCTTAATTCAATTTTTACAAATAAATGTTTAGTAATGTTCCTTAATTACATATTATAATGGACAATCTATAATTATTCTGAACTGTTCATACTACTCACGTTCATCTTATCATAGAAAAATTAATTCTTCACGCAATAATTATACAAAAAATCATTCCTCAATTCCTACTCTAGACTTTTAATCGCTATTATTTACAAACTTATATATAAATATCTTAATCATAATAATACACACGTGTAGGCCTGTACTTTAATAAATTTTAACAGCAAAGAAGATGTATTTAAGTGAGCGTGCCATGCACAAAATACATAAGACAAGAGGAGTTTGCTCAATTCATACACAAATTCATGCAAAATCAAATGACTAACTTCACAATTTATTTCCAATATGACGATTTTGAGAAAACTCATTCATGCAACAACATCTTCGAGCTTCATTTTGTCTTACAATGATTGTGAATCGCCACATGCAGTTTAATATTGTTAAAGGAAGATATGTATTGTATATTATTTTATTAGTATAATAATCTCCAGCGATCATGTCTAGTGACTAGTGCCATTATAAACAAAATTACATTGCAACAACGCACTTGTACACATAAAGTGAAATATTATACACATCTATAAGTACGCAAAAATTTACTCTTATCTGTGTATACATTTTGCGATATTTACAAGAAAGTCGAAATCTTGTTGAACATTTGGTTTCTAACATCTAAATAAAATTAAAGTTTTTTAGTAGCTATAAAAAATTTGATTTAATTGAGGAATTTATTTGCAGATTAAAACACGCATCTTCATTTTACGGACGAAATATCTACAAAGTTAGTATTAATAAATAATTGAGTTATAGTATAAATATCATTTTATACGTCTCTGATTTTAACAAAAAAATCAACATAAGGGATTTACTATTTATTCGTGTTACACACACAAAACAGTTACTTGCAAATTACTTATGTGTATTTAGAGAAAGGTAGATTTGTGAAGGGACAAATAAAATTCTACCATGAAAATTTTTACAGCACGTACATGCACACTTTCACAGAATTAACGACATACATAATACTTTTTTGTAATATGTACTTTTTAATATTACAGATTGTGAGTCTAATTAATTGTAGTTAGTATTATACAGTAGTATAGTAGTAAAATGCAGTTCTCTGTACAATGACAGTTTTTACACATCTTATAGTTACTTACATTAGGTAATTTATTGTTGGCGACAATTTTTACGATCCTTTGAAAATTTTCAGTACTTCTAACGTAGTTACGTTAAAAATTGTCATCTAAAACAGTTACTCCTACCAATGAATGTTGTTATGAACAGATAATAATGTAATAAACACTTGTAGTTGGTTGCAAAAGTACTAATATAACTAAACATGTAATGTACATAGATCGGCTTTCTTTGGTAGTGAAACAATCAGTTAAATTTTACAAGCTATATATCTCATTACATACAATTATTAGTTAATGTTAAATAGCAATCCATATAATCACTTTTAACAACTACAATAATTAATGAGTCACTTTATGCATTTAACTGATTAACGAAATTTAAACCATCCTTTTATCCATGTTAGTATTAAACGCAAAAATTCATTTACATGAGTTTACACAGCCCACTAGTATTGATTACAATCTAAAAATGATAAAATGAACATCCTTATTTAATATTTACGAATACAACAGAATCACATCTCGTGCTTTTGTGATAGAATCACATCTCGTGCTTTTGTGATTTGCATATAATTATTAATTAAGTGTTGGCTGAAATAATATTACACTGTTAATTAAGATTCTAGCTGTAAACATTCATATTTTCAATCTTCGTGCTTTACATGAAACTTGCATGAAACTGCAATTAAGTGACAAATCAAGGATTATGTTATTATGTGTTATGTGTTAGGATTATGTTCTGTAATTTTACATGAAATGTGAAGCTAAATTAAATTTTTAAAGTATTTTACCTGTCTAAAACAAGGATTCTCAGATCAAGTGCAACTTAACAAAGTAAGCAACTTGCATGCACTGTCACTAATTCCTATAATATGGCAAACCTTACAGAATCATGAATAAATTGTAATTGCATCACCAACCAATTTAAAAAATTGTAAAATAATTTTTAACCTATGTTTATTTCTGTTGATATTAGGAATCAAGTTTTGGTGTTGTGTTCACAATTACTATAACCTTACATAATATACCTTTACGTACAATTTTATACTATGCAGTCTGGACGTGAAAGAAATTGCCAATACGTACTTAAATCCTGTTTAAAATGCGAATTATGCTTTGCTTAACTTAATAGATTGCTGCTGTTCAAAACGATAATTATTGTTGTATTTATGATGCAATAATCTTTATCAAGTTTATTTAACACGAAAAGTTTAACTCATGAACATATCACGTAACACAGACAAGACAATAATACATTATTTAAATAACATGTTGAATGTACTCATAATATAATCATATAATGAGCTACCTGATTTATAGGGCAGTTTATGTATTGATAATATTCAACTTTCTGTTTGTTTTACAGAGAATATGATTGCTTTAAAAACTTTAAGCTTTCTGTATGTATGTGTAAACTTTAGGTTCAACAATCACAGCTAAAATTTTACGAATCTTTCTGGTGACTGCAATAGCTAGTCCAAACCATAAAAACTGAAATCCGCTGTTTTCTATACAACAAATGAATTCATCCTTAAACTTTTACCATTTGTAATACCAATGTAAAACGTGATGTCTCCTTGCATTCATTCATTCATTTACACTATACGTATTTGTCACTTGCTAACAATAAGTTAAGTTTTATTACTTTCATTTTCGATTCATCAGTACTATAGGCATTATTCTGTTACAATTACGTATACATTACATCAGTTCGGTTTTTCTGCAGTGTAGTAGTGTTGCTGAGTCAATTTGATACGAGGTATACCCGAATAATCAATATTTTAACAAATTCTCAAGTTCTATCAGTTCGACCTTATTTATAATATCAGTTCGCAATCAATTCATCGTTCAAAAATGTTGTGTGTTTCCAAAGACATAAAAAGTAACGCCTATACAAAGTGATGGTATTTTACTTAAGTTCATTTTACGACAGTTTTGTTTGAAATGAAGAAATGTACCTAAAATCTATTAATGATATTGATAAAAACAGTGTCGCTTCCTTAATGGTAATTAGTATCTTTATGTAATAATTTTAACGTTCTAAGAATTACATGCTACTCACTGGTACTTGTAATATTCCAGATCGAGGCAGTTTTAACACACAGAGTTACTTATTAAACTTTTGAGTTTTAAGCAATGAACCTTTTTTCATTCAGATTATTTATTTACATGTGAAGTACAAGCGAAAATTTTTATGGCTCAGCATGAAGAGTTTTAAATTTAATTGAGTGTGCTTAAAGAGTTATTGTTGTACCTTATGCGTTCTGTTGCCCTAAAGTACATTTAAATCTTTTTGTCGCTCTAAAAATGAAAGTAGTCTTTTGTCTTCAGTTTGTTAATTTGGTTTTAGTTTTATACATTTTTCACTGTACTACGTACGCTAAACACTTTGTCTCTTATTATATTATTATTATTACATGTAGGAAGTTTAATTACTGAAAAAGTAATTCCGGGACAGGAGGTTCACCTGAGAATTTAACAAGATTATTATAGATTCTATATTGCAAGCAAAGGCATACAAGTTTTATGAACTGTCACTGTTACAATTATAAACGTCATTGTTTATTGGAGTGTGGAATGATTAGCCTGTAGTAATTAGTAGTAATTGTAGTTCAACTTTACTCATGAATTTCACTGTATTTTTAAACTAGTAATAAAACTTGGGCGGAAAACACGCACTATATACTTCCCTATTGATTATGGTCGTCATTATTTATACTCCTACAACCTAAATGCAGTTTTTAACCATGCTAATAAACTACACCTTACTAAAATATTTAGAAAATAAAGTCGACACTTCAGTTCATTTTCATTATTACATGTATCGTTAATAAATGTGTACACGTACTTGTACAAATGACGACTCACACTTAACATTACCCTATAATACGTCTATGCGTTTATCTACAATTCTAAGCACGATGCACACTTAATGACGATAACAACTTTTCCTTTAAATTTCAACTACCAAACGATCGAACGTTATTATTATTATTCTTGAGCATTATTTCTGTATTTAACTTTGTTGAATAAATTAATAATTAGTAAATACGACAAGGACAACAACCTTTAAATACAGTTCATACAAAGATACGGTTTAATTTTGTAATTATGTAAAACTATAATTAATTAATTATAACGTTAAGTATATAAGGTTATTGTTGTATGCAATAAGAGAACCACTTGAATACGTATATCAGTGCATAAGTAATTGAACATTTTGTATTGTTTGTGTTTCTTATCCTAATAAATTATTTCCGCAATGTCGCAGCCATCATCATGCTAACCATTAATTTAACTAGATATAAATAATACAGTATTTTTTAACCAGTTGTGTATGTAACGTGTAAAATTGTAGTGTGGTTGTTGGTATAGTTAAATAATAATTAAATCATCTATCTATTTTAAGGAATACAAAAAACAGCACTTTGACTCACAGTTAGTGACTGCAGACAGATAATAATTACAATAACAACTTAATTCTTAGTAAATAGTTAAGTTTCCTACGACTGCTTGAAGTGTGACTCAAAAACTTCAGCTACTTACTCCAACATTATTTTCTTCAGCAATTTTCGGAATTAGCGTTCGTTTCATTTCATAGGTAGAAATTACAATTTACAATTAGAATTTAATTAATTGGAAAAACTAATCTAAGTTACCCTCACCTGCCCACTCCCATATTTCCCGAGCCAGGTGAAGGTTTTCCAGTCACAGGCGTTGTGGCACTAATTCTAATAGTTCTTGCCTGTCCAGTCGTATTACTCGTCAGTCCCAGGAGGTTGATTAATTGTTGAGGCGGAGTATGTTGAACTAAATTCGGGGGAGGTGCTGGAGCGATTTGTCTATACGCTGTCGCCCGATTACTTGGTTGTTGCGATGTAGGTTGAGTTAAACTGGCTGCCAGCATCGGATGTTCCAAAACAACATTCGGTGTGGCTGAAGCAATAGGATTCAGTCGACTCACTCCCGTCCTAATTTGACTAGCAGTTCCAGGAGGTTGACTTAAAGATGCTGCCAGTCGATCCAGTAAGTTTCCATACGAAGCCGTTGAATGTGAAGCGTCAATTGCACTTGCAAGCAAACTGTTACTTCCGCCGCTGCTACTGTTTTCTCCTAGAAGACCTTTAGCTCCACTTGGACTTGACAACAAAGACTGAGAGTCGGCGGACGGTGATCCCGCCAAAAGAGCTGACAATCTTGGCGTTGAGGACACTACACTGGAATTACTGATGGTGGGAGAAGTGGATGATTTAGCTATTGGACTTAGAAGAGCACCTCCATTACTCAATCCCATATTACTGCTGCTGTTTTCATTCGTGCTTAATATAAACGAACTCGGACTGCTGTAATTTCCAGCCGCTGAAGATGAAACGAGTGTTGGGGAGCCCAAAAGGTCATTCAGAGTGATCACACTTGTATTTTGCTGACTTGGAGTAACATGGGAAGTAAATTTTGCCGTGTGGGACGACGAAGGGGAGCTTTGCATGTTTATTAAGTTGTAAGTGTGAGGAGAAATTCGGGATTGGATCACAGGGCTACTGATTGGCACATTAACAGTAGAAGACACAACAACTGTGTTATGTCCCACGACACCACCGATCACGTCCAACTTCTTTCCTAATTCCGGCCCAATTGCATCAGACAAAGCGTTGAATAATGTATCTACGGCTACTCCTTCGGAAGTCACACCCACGATTCCTGATGAAATTAGATTCGAGGTGTCGTACTGTTGTTGTTGTTGCCCTTGTCCAGCCTTATTACTCGTAGTTTCCAATACAATTGTTTGAGAAGGTTGAGAGGAATGTGAAGCTGCTTGGAGGGCTGCTAAATTGACGTTGACAGTTGAAGACTGTCCAGTTGAAAGTGACGTTTGACCAGAATTGTCCGAATTTAGGGGTCTTGTGAGGGGAGAAATGAAAACGACGAAAGGTGCATTGGAATTTGTTGTTGTTGTCCATTCTCCGCCTTGAATTTTTGCAATTTGCTGCGAAGATTCTCCTGAACCACTGTTCAAGTTCACATTAAGATTCAGATTGACATTATGACTATCCAGAGTTTGAATGTGTTGTTGGGGTATTGTAAGTTGTTGTTGCAATTGTGGATGATTTTGACTCAACGCGACTTGCTGACCAACTCCAAGCTGACTGATTTGAATTTGCTGGGAATTCAAGAAAGTATTTAAATCTGTCACAGATATTTCTTCCAGTTCCCCCAACTGTTGTTGATTTTGCGTGGTTAGGACATTTCCTGCGCTATTTACAAGAATTCTTTGCTGAGGTGGACTCATAATACTGACATTGTTTGAAGTCAAATTGGACACGGTAAGTCCTCTTTGAAGATTGCTTGTGTTGATCAAGTTGACATTTCCTGTCCCTCCTGATCCCGCATTTAATCTGAGTATATTGAGAGCTGTTGCAGGCGATATGGAAGTTCCAATGCGATTATTTCCCATTATACTGACATTTGAAGTGACTACGTTACTCGTTGACGTGGAATAGTTAATATTTGATTGAGAACCTGACAACAGTCCATCCAAACTGATTGTATTCAGATTTACATTTACATTCGGGGCCGTGTTGACATTCACACTGACATTCGGTGAAGGGGATACTGTTTGAGGATGTTGAATTGGGTGGTGTTCTATGGGAGAGCCGATGGACATCGTTAAATTCCCGACGGGACTTTGAGGAGGATTTGCTACTTTGTTAGGATTCTGGGGCTGAGGAGGAACTGCAACTGTAATAGGTTTGTTAGCTCCCGAACTGCTAACATGACCTTGTAGATTCGTCGTTAACAATTTGGCCAACGCTGTGGGGTGTTGCTGAATATATTGTTGATGTTTTAACAATTGTTGTTGTCTCATTCGGAGATTTCGTTGATGAGCGAGTTGCTGGAGCTGTTGTTGAGTGGGAACATTCACAGGTCTCGTTTGAACAGATTGTTGAGCCTGTTGTTGTACATTTACATTGACTATGTGAGGACGGGTAAGGACTTGTTGGGGAGAAATTCCCACAATACTCGAGGAATTCAAATTGACATTGAAATTAACATTTGCTGCTGTCGGTTGTTGCATGGTTTGAGAAAGGACGGGATTTCCGGAAGAAGCACCGTAAATTTGAGTCGATGACATCGCTGCTTGTGAGGAAGACGCAACAATTTGCTCTCGCTGCTGAACTGGGCGAGGTTGAGGATGAACTATTTGTACAGGAGGCTGAGAATTGGATGACGAGGAAGACGATGAACTAGAACTGGTAGCGTTGATACTTGAATTATAAAGGCTCTGGCCCAGGAAACCATACGAATTGGAATTGCTTTGACTGTAATGATTGCTCTGGTTGAGCGGTGTGTAGTGATGATGTTGTCCATGACCAGGACCACCGGCGTGGTACAGATGCGTAAGATTCTGTGTAAATCCTTGGGTGGGGAACTTGATGGTTCTTTCCATGTACGTGGGATAAGGGTTGACGGTGTTAGGACCAATTGTAAACTGGAACTCTTTGGGTAGAGGTGGTTCGGGGAAAATGGGTTTGTAGTAAGGAGTCGCTAGAACAAACGGAAACGGTTGTCCTAATTTGTGATACGTCACTTTGCAAGCTCTTTTTCCGTCTTCAGAGAAAATATCCAAAAATTGTTTTATGTACAGAGCGACATCACTGCTGCATCCAAGGCCGAACTCACACGTTGTATACGGAGGAATTCTAGGAAACTTTCCCATTGGGGAAGGTGGCAAAGGCTCAAATAAAGATTCCATCAAAACTTCTCCGTGGTAATTTTCCAAATAGTTTCGTTGGTATATTGTCACTTTGGTATAATGAGGTTTCTTCCGACGATCCGTTTCTAACAAATATTCTTCTATAACCCTGCACGTATTTTCTATGGGGAATGATTGGATTACAGCTGGTTCTGGAGCTTTGAACACTTTTTTCAGTACATCCAGATTCGCTGGCGTCTCCACGTCCATAAAGTCAATAATTGGCTATAATAATTAAAACACAATTATTGGTACAATCAAAATTAATTCTGTCAAAAGTAAAATTAAAAATATGAAAATTACCGGAGGCTCAAGAGTCAACATTTTGCGTCTGGTCTCCGGATTGGCAATCTCCTGTTCAAACGAAAGGGACGGTTCATCCCTATCCTTGTCTTTTGCTGCTTGTTTTCCGGCTTTGATACCCAAAACAAAATTATAGAAACAATCGAAAGATTCAGGAGGGTTATAAAACCCATCTTCCTCTTCTGGAGCAGGAACTGTAGGACGATTGTCTTCTTCCATATCACCTCTTAATAATTTGCTTAAGGTTAACTCTCTTGACTCTAACAAAGTTCTTGGACGCTTTATTCCTATTGCAAGTTTATTGGTGTTGAGCTCGATTGCTTTAGGCTGTCGTAAAACAGCGGACCTTTTCCTCTTTAAGTGTGACCGTACATGTTCATTATCGGGATTTTCTTGATACACCTTATGAAAATAATTTTCAACCGGTTTTTCAGGCAACGTCCAGTTTCTTGCAGATTTCTTTAATTCTGGGGCATTCCATTTCAATTTTTCGTACTGCAATCGGTTGGCAAGAACCCCCACTATGGGAGATGGATCGAGACATAATTTGTCCGATGTGTTATCAACAATTGTTTTTTCTAAACTCAACCGTTGGTCATAATTCAGTTCTGTATCCTTCTTCACAGCCTCTACAATCTTATCCTCCTCTTCATTTCTTTCGAATTCCTCAAATTCCTCGTCCTGCTCTATAACTTCAACTTCAAAATTTTGATCCTCGAGTTCACCACTTTCGTTCTCATCTTCCTGGCTCAAAATAGTTTCTAATTGTTCTTTCAAATAATATATAAGAGCTTGCTCCGAAAAATAATCTTCATCGTTATACTTGTAATATTCTTCGTCAAGAGGAGCCTCGTCATCTTCCTGCTTTTCATCATCACAAGAATCAAATATCTGTCTCAGTTGAGCATCTTCATCAGTTTCTTCAAAATCCTCCAGAGAATATCTAAAGCTAAGGAAATCCTTCATTTCATCATTTGACAAAAACTCTTCCTCATACTGTCTGATGTTTTCAAGATCTTTTGCCGATGGTTTGCACTGTCTTGGATCTAATTTGCTCAAATCAGCAATGTCATCATCATCATCAGAATTCTCCAAATAAAATTTACTTGCTTCAAGTTCCAAATCTATTTCTTTCTCTAGTTCCTCTTCCGTCATGCTGTACACAGGATCGTCGCGATTTTGTTCTGCTTTTTCGTATGCATTTTTAATGAACCGATTCATTTCTTCGATGTAGCACAGCTGTGCTCCTTTTATTAGAAAATCGTCGGTAGAAGCCTCCAGTATTATATCACTTGTTATTTCATGAAGAAGTTTTTCACAGGACTCAGAATTCAATAATGCTTCGATTTCCTCTTCAGTCATTTTATCATAGTTCGGATTCGTTACATTTCTTTCAAACTCGCTTAGCCCGTCATCTGACAAGTCTCCTTCTCCTATTTGTTCAGGTGATTTTTGTTCATGATTCCTTTCTTTATCTTCCGCAGCTGATTTTTCGACCACAGCGGTAGGAGCAACATCCGCTTGCACGATAACGTTATTTTCATCACTTGTCTCCACTTCATACCTTAGTACCAACTGATTAGAAACGTCCATAGGATTTTCTTGCTGAGTCTTTCCAAAAATGTTCTGCTGGTTGACATCTGTGTAGTTTACATTGTGGACAGAATTTAAAAACTGGTCTACTTCTTCACAGTGGGTACCGTTAGTTATTATTTTCTCATCTTTTATTATCACTATACAGTTTTCTTGCCCAGACTCCTGTTTGATCACCACCTCCATGGGTTCCTCCGGCTCTTGCTTACATATTACTTCTTCTTTAATAATAATTCCATCAAATTTTTCCTGCTTGATTTCGCTTTTGATCGATATTGTTGGATAATTGTTTCCACCATTATATTCGCTTCCTATGTCACCGTTTGAATATCCAGGTATATGATGGTTCAAATTATTAGACTGGTTTTCTTCTTGGTTTTGACTGAAAGATGATTGTTTACCAATAGTGGGTTTAGTGTTATCGATTGGGTGATTCAATTCATCTGCCCCTTCTTCAATACCGTTACCATTGCTTGTTACATTTTCATTACTTACAACGTGGTTAGCAATAGCAAAAGCATTTTCATTTTCATTATTGTCAACTGCATGAAATTGCATTCTTTCCATAGGTTCCTGTTTGACACTGTCACTGATTTCCAAGTGCGGATATCTTTCAATTGAAATTTGTGTGTTTTCATTGCTGGAGTTAAATGGTTCTTGAGCAGAATCGAGGCAGACAGCAACGGTGTCACACGTTCTATCATTTTCTGTTACTACTGGAAGAGGATCATTTGGAAATCTATAGGAAAGTTGATCACCATCTTCATTCATAAGTCCACTAACCGGCGTAATTTCTTTTCCTCTTACAATTAGCAATAAACCGTCAGGACAGCGCACGAGTTTACTTCCATCTTCATTAACACGGAGTATTCGCAGTTGCAACTTTGTCGCGATGTCATCAAAGTCTTCTTCTTCAGAATCATTTTCCGGATCGTCCTCCACACATAAATCATTATCATTCATCAATTCTTTGAGACTAGCTTCGAATTCATTCGTGATAGCGGAGTTGACTTCCTCTTCCAGAATGTCTAAATGCGTACCGTCCAGCAAACCTGTAATTGCTTCTTCGATTAAATTCTGTTCTTCTTCGTTAAATTCCTGGTTTTCTACAGTTTCTACATCACTGCTAGGATTTCCCTCGAATCGAACTATTTGTGAATGTGGTTCATGGCTAGTGTCTGTATCGTCATCTCCGATGTAGGGAACAACAGTAGTTTCCATATCGTTGGAATTACGAATTGCGACAGTTAGTTGACCCGTAGTAGACACTTCTCCGTCTTTCAGTTCTATCATTCTGACGCTATCCACCAGAGATTGTTTCTTCTCTTGGATGAATGTAAGCAACTGTGCGATATTTATTTCGGCGTTTTTCAAATTCGCAACAATATTTTCCTCGTTGCTCTCAAGAAATTGTTCTGAGTCGCCAATTTTACGGGCTCTTTTAGCATCCTCCTTTACGTCGGTGTTTACCTCATCTTGAAGAAATGCATTTTCTTGCTCTGTAAGTTGTCTACCAAAAAGAGCCACTTGGTGCTGCTTCACTAAGCCCGTTGGATGTTTTTCATTGAGTATTAACGGTTCAGTCACAATCTCTGAAGAAGGGTGATCGTCATTGGCTGCGTCAAGACCCTCGAACTCAGAATCGTCGCTAGATGAATCATCTATATTACCACTGAACACCAGACCGCTGGAATTTTCTTTACTTTTAACTTTTTGTCTGTGCTTTTTCTTTTTTCGTGGTATTATTTTATGAGGACCTAACTTGGCTTTAGTTGCTACAAAATATTGTTTGTCTTGTATTCCTTTTTGTTTTTCAAACCAACGATAACTTTCCCCGTCGGTGTCTGTTTCACAGTTGGAATCTTCATTTTCTTCGTTGTCGGACTCTTTTCTTCCTTTGTTTTTACTTTCATTATCACTGTCTGAACTGTCACCTTCTGCATTATTATTTTCATTGTTGACGACACTATCACTATCATTGTCACTTTCGGCCCCACCCCCATTTCCTGTCCGATTATTTGATTCATCATTATTCCCACTAAACGATCTACCAGTTTGTTTATATGATGTGGAATCAGAATTGTTGTCACTGTCACACAAACTTAAAAAGTCAACACTAACGCTACTTTCACTTTCACTGTCACTTTCACTAGAACTGCTGGAACTGCTTTGATTTCTTGAGTAGTGTTGTTTGTCGTATCGATGTTCACATTTAGTACTCAAAAACCTAAAGTTCAGATTTTTCACTTCCTCGTCCGTTGCATCTTCTTCCCCGGAAGAATCGGAAGGTGATCGAGGGAAGATTTCATCGTCATCATCAAAAGTACTAACGAAAGGTACGACTGCAGTACAACTATCTACGTCAGAGTTTTCACTTTCACCTTCACTTTCAGGACTTTCACAATCGCTTTCTTTTTGAGAATCTGAATCCGTATCTGCAACACTCGATTCTTTCTCTGAATATTCGTCTTCATTTGTGACATTCAAATGAGCTAGCAAAGTTTGCATGTCAGGTTTTACATCTTCTTGTTCAACTGTAGGAATTGGTGTAGACTCCTCCGCAAATAGTTTACAATCATCTGGAGGAATTGGTGGAGACTCTTCCGCAAATAGTTTGCAATCATCTGAAGAAATGGGTGTAGAATCCTCCGAAAATAACTTGCAATCATCTGGAGGAACTGGTGGAGATTCCTCAGAAAATAGTTTACAGTTGTTTACTTCAGTGAAAACATTATTTTGATCTAAGATGGTTCTTTCAGTCAACGATGGTTCGACTTTGATGCGAGTGATAACATCATGATCTACAGGTTCCATTTTAATACTTCCTAAACATGGTATAAAATGTGTTTCCGGAATCTCTTCTTCTTCTTCATCTTCTTCGTCTTCCTCTTCAGTTTCTGTTTCAGCATCCTGTTCTGCTTTTTCTTTGAAACCACTTTGAATTATGTCATTTAGATCAGAGAGCAAACTTTGATTATCAGGCTTCAGTACGACATGTCTAACTTTAGGATTTGATCGAGAAACTGTAGAAAAATGTCTATAGTCTCTTATTTCAGTTAAAACATTATTTTTACAGCTCATTGCATTCAAATTGATCCTATCTTTTAACACGGACATAACTTTAAAAGGGATTATGCCATTATCTATACAATCAAGTATGTATCTCTCCGAATATGGTATCAGATGGGATTCGGGCGTTTCTCCTTTTTCAGCATCTGCCAGTGAGAAAGTGTATCCTTCTTCAAGTGGATATAAATTAAGTATAAAACTGGGTGGTTCCATTTCTTTCTCCGATGATTCATCTTCACTTTCTTCTTCAGTTTCTGCTTCAGTTTCTTCTTCAGTTTGTTCCAAACCATTGTCATCTTCCTCTGGTGTACTGGTAGGAATGATTTCTGCGTCGTGTATAATGCACACAGATTCATCTTGGAATACATTATCGATGCTTTCTTGATTATTTTCCACACTGTGGAATGTAATGGTTTGGATTAAAGAACCTTCATCAACATCATCAACATCCATTGTGGCTCCAACCAAATCTTCGCCAATGTCGCCGGCGTTAAGAACATAAAACGTGGATAGGGAATCATCATCAATTTCCATCATGCTATGATTTTCCAGTTCGTCGTCACTTCTTGCTTGTTCGGCTGGTGGCGAGAGACTGTTTCCGGCACCAGATCCGTGACGGGGAAAACCAGCGTTGTTAGTAAGATTTTCCAGGCAGCTGCCACCTTGAAGAGATTGATAATCCCTCTCCACTTGTTCAATCACCCCTCTTCTGTAAAGACGGGGTGACACGATGGAACAACCGAAGTCGTTCGCCTTGGAGCTTCTCAAAAACCAGTCACAAGTCTTCATTTAAATTCTGCAAAACATTCAAATAGGTACACGTTACAAAAAATCTAAATAACCAATTAAAACAGAATTTCACAACACTTACAGTTTATAAAACTTTGTCACATCAAAGTTTATAATATGAGTTTTTCAAAAAAGTCAGTCGCATTGTCTGCAAATTCGGAGTTATCGCGAGACGAGATGCAGCTCTGATTTCCAAATGGTGAATTGTGTTGAACCTGTTTTTAATAGGTTTTATAAGTTATTTGATAAATGTCATTTTTAATTTTAAGTTAAACATGCCACAATAAATAACATTAATGCTTTTTATAGATATGTGACAAATTTGAAAATATATATTAGCTTACAAACTTAAATTGCTTGTTTGCTTAAATTGCAAGCAACTCTAGATACTTCTTATATAATTCGCTTCAACAAAGAATGGTGGAAGCAGTTATGATAGTAATGGTCGGGAAGACTGTCAATATTACTATCATTATGAACTTCCATTGTACTTGTCAATCAAACCTAGACATTTATAAATTGTTCTTTCAAGTCTCAAGTAAAACGATATTATTCCAAACAGCTGATATAATCCGTCGCGTGTGGGCCGTTTACTCCAGTTAACTACCTGTTTGGTAAATAAAAAATAAATGAAATTAGGACACAGTTGATAAAGATCTATGATAACCTGAATATAAGAAAGTTGCAATAATCGTTAGTATCACTACTACCAGGAAAAGAATAAATCTATGTAAAGAATAATTTAGGGGAGGAAACTTTTTATACTTGCTTGAACTATCAAAACATTGTGTTTACTGGGTCTGTTTGAATAATTAATTAAAACGAGAAATATTAAATTACTGAATTTTAAATTCAATGTACACTCTGTACAATCTGGGTCATTGCACAGATATATCTAAAAAGATTCAAAAACTCTCCAAAAGTAAAGATTTAAAGTAAAAAAACAATCCAAACTTAGTCAACATCCAAAGATGAAAGATAGCAATCTTTATGACTTAGGTAAGCCTTAGTTAATCATTAATTGCAGAAGTGTTTAAAAACTCTATAATCAAATTAGCTCACTTAATAACTCTGTTTATACATAATTTCAGAAACAATAATTAAGTATGTAGATTGAAGAGTTAAACATACACGTTTAAATTAATGTATGCTCGATTTCTATTTCCGTTCTTCTTTACATTAATACAATCAGCAACAAGAGTTCTTCAAACAAAACAAATAATTACTATATAGTACAGACTTTAATGAAAAGTCTATAATTAATTTCATTAAGTAATAATAATAAAGAAAATAAGTAAACCTCAGTATTGTACGTTGTACGCTTCAAATTCAACAAAAAAATTGCAAATGTTATAAAAATTGTTAGACTGCCTTACCTTTGCTTAGTACGTTGTAAGTTGAATGTTGAAATAAGTGTTGCAAAAATTGATGACTTATTCATGACTTACGATTTCATTTACGAGTTACGACGAAATGTTGCCATTTAAAATTATCACTAAACACTAATAAAACAAAATTATGTAGAACCCGTACCTAGTTAAAAACAAACTATAAACAAAACAATAAATTACGAATATTTTTACGTAGTAAACAAAACAACAATTAAATTAACTACAGCTATTTTCCGCAGACGACACAAACGAAATTAATAAATAAACTTCCGCATGCTTCGTTAAAATGAATTCTTCACAAAAACACTTCAGCCACAATAATTTACTAAAATTGCGGATTTAAATTTTGCAAAGTTTTTAAAAGTTCATTCCAAATGTGTGTTGGAATGAAACTTGCTTTCCATCTCACTTACTTTACAAATGTTCTGAGAACTGTTCAGTCAGTTGAGTTCAAGTCTTGTGTAAATGTGTGTGCTGTTTTGTTCTTGTTTCTTGTGTGGATTTCGTTGCACAGTTTCATCGACTCACTCAGCTCCACACAGAACAAATGAAATGCGATGGGAATTTAAAAACTTTTCGCGGATCCGGCATCTCTTCGGGCTATAAACTCAGGCGCTCTCTACAAATTGTCCCACATAAGAAACAGCGCACACAAATCCCAAACAACACTTTTCCTCTTTTTCCTACTGCAGATGGATGCCATGTCGCATTAACAAAACATAAGCAACATCTCTACCACATAAAGTCTTACTGTGTATGTGTGTGTGATATTATACACATACACACTCTGTATTACATAGAATTTAGAATAGCATAGATTAAACCACACAAACAGCTAACATTTTATTTTTTTCGGATTTTTATTAAAATTATGGCTATGGCCAGAGATGGGCATTTGTGGTGTATGGAAATGATGTGGACAAACATCACGATAAAAAAGGGGAAAATAATTGATGGGATGTGTGAGTTGATGTTTCGGATTTCTGTAATAAATTCAGTTAGTTAATAATCTTATGGATTATGGATGGACCGAGTTTATCGATTAATTCAATTAAGTTTACGTATTGTTAACTCGTATATAAATACAGACTATGTATTTACATAGCACTAAATATTTGACACATACATGTACATAGTTCTGTAATATTGAATATATTTGCTAAACTAATGATTTATTATTTCAGCTGAGCCTTTATCTCTTTTGATGTTAGAATGATTTAGATAGCAGCATAACAGCTATTTATATATGCAATCTCAAAGGAAGTGTATATATTTTTAAGAAAAAGCTGTGAATGCACATTTTCCCATGTATGCTTGCCTAGACTGAAGAATAATTTAACCCTTTCCTTTGGCTGGACGAATATATTCGCGCAAAATATCAGTTAGTAGCCATGGGAAGACGAATATACTCGCGCCC
>JABASD010001514.1:0-38914 GCA_019776165.1 Pogonognathellus flavescens
TATATAGGTAATTGTAATGACAAAGTTAGTTCAAGTATACCATACCTATGAGTAAAAATATGTACCTAGGTTGTATACAGATACTTATATAATCGACATGTAAAAATTATTATTAAGCTTAGTAATTTCCCGCTTACCTATGTATGCCTTTACTAATACAAAGTAATTACAAAATGCCTTACATAAGTACCTATTCCTAGAAAACAAACAGAAAGAAATGGCCTTTGTCACCGTCACAAAGAGCTTATTGATTGCCCAGAAAATTTTGACGTGACACTTTGATCCTGTTAGTGGCAGTGGAAAGAAAGACTCTCGTCTCATCGCTCTGTCTAAACAGCAACTTAAAATCGTTTATTCTCAAAAATAGCATTTTACACCTTCTAGTGCTACAATACTTACTACTCACTCCCTACCAGATCGTGTTCTGAAATAAGTTTTATAATAATTTGGAGTGTAGGTATTAATTTCAAAAATTACGAGCAATATTAACTTTTTTGATCTAATTGTTGTAGTATAGGTATATTGTTTTCGTCTTCAACAAAATGGGATTGGGACCGAATCCAATAACTTCAAGGAAAAGGAATTTTGGTTAGTTTTTGTTTTTAATATAATATTATCAATATTTATTAGTACTTACATATAATGATTTGTTGTGTAGATACAAATACCGAGTTCAAAATGTTAAATGTTTTTCATTTAATTTGCAGAGGAATTGACAGAAAACGAAGGAAAGGTAGATGAATGTGGAGAGGAATACGACGCGTTCACATGCGATGAGTCAATAGCAAGAAGGCCTACCAGAAAACAAGGCCGAAGAGTGTCGGGGGTATATCGAGAACTTATTGCATTAGCCAAAGTTGGTAGTAACGCTAAAGCGTTGGAATGTGTTTTCGAACGCTTTCCTAATGAAATGTTGCAAAAAGTAGCTTGCATTTCCACGATTTGGTGTACCGTGGCTTACCGAATTCACCGAAAACGTTGCGGGGGTAAAAATCCCTTTTTAAGAGTGTGGATGGCCAAGGTTTGCATTTTACTTTACATTTTGTGTTCACTAGTTTTATTTTACTTGTAACATTGAACTCTTTAGTTGAACTCACAACTTTGTTTTTATAGCCATATGAACTCACCTTCATGAACTTCAATGGTGAATTGCACTATCACTCGGAACTACTTACATATGGGGACAGTCAAGACCTGGTACCCGCAGTAGACACCGTTCTTTCATTTGGAACGAAGATCATGGAAGAAATTTTTCATGATGGTAAATAATTTTTAAACACAAAACAAGTTTACTGCAGTACTTAGTACTTAGTATATTCATTTTTACATCAAATGCAGTTGTACATTGTTTGTTAGCATTATCCAATATTGCAGAGGTAGGTTGTTAAACGGTAGTACTGAAATGTGTTTCTTTACTTTCCTCTTTCACAGAAGACATGAAATTCCCCCTTCAGGAAACTGTTATGTACGGTTTAACCGATAAGGTCTTCATGAACACGGATGTACATTGGGATCCTTTCAATTCTTTTGAAAACGGATGGGGACTACCTGAAAACAGAAGCATGGTGGGCAGTCTATTCATACCAAAGTCGAGTCACATGGAAATAGTTCCTTTCTCACTTCCACTAGTGAGGGAGAACGAGACTGACTGTATAGTAAGTATAATTTGCGCAAAGTAATCTCTACTGTCATATTTTATACTCACCTTAATGCTTTTACAGGTTTTCGTTGTTCTATTAGTTCGTAATGTGTCATTTCTTGTCTTAATTAGTTATACTTATTGAATAGTAATTGTATCTAGATTTTTTATGCCTTGTAATTTTTCAGGATTCCAAAATGTTTAACGATTTGATGTTCAAGAATTATCAAATGGAGGCGGAAGATGAACTACCCACTGCAAGATCTATTAAAGCCATTCTGATGTTTCAGTTTCTCTCCGAGGAGTTTGTGCATTCCTTTGTTAATGTGGCGGATAACCAGTGAGCTTTATAAGTATATTTAACATACATGGAACTCATTGTTGTTCCCGGCAATTTCAGTGGATGTAATTTGCATGTTTGGTGATTTGGGTATTGAAAACATTATGGAATTATGTACTCTGCTCTTGTAATGAATGAAAAGTATTTATACTAATTGTTACTCTTATGAAAATAGGGACATTAAAATTATGAGTGGAATATTCAATACAATTGGATTCAATACAAACGATGAGCACACCAATTTAGCTGTTGGGTTGTCTTTTTGGTCGAAGACTGAAGATGAGTCTTGTTTGAATATATCAAGTTATGCTGTATGCATGTCGGATGCAAACCCGGAGAAAAATTTCATAAAGGTAAGAAAACATCTACATAATTCTCTATTGTTCTTTATTCATTATCGCAAACTTTATGAATGCATGTGTCAAATGACGAACTTGACTAAATCTATATATGCCTACTGTTAAAAAGTATGTGCTTTCATATTATGTTCACGATAGAAAGCATTAAATTTTTCTATGTATCATTAGTAAACAGAAATGTCTTAATACCTACAGATTTAGTAAGTATGTACATAACTACATTTGACGTTAATTTTGTAGATGAAACAACAATGTGAATTGTACAAGACATCGTTTGTTGTTGCCTACTCCTGTTGCAACTACGAATCACCGGACTCCCAGCAAGAGGCAGTAGACAAATATTTAAGCGTTGAGGAATATTTAGAGGATGACCAATACTGGTACCCACAGAAAGGAAACGGTTACGGCGCAAGAAACGAGTTCATTAAGAGCGGAATAAAGATGTTCCGCTTTCACTTACCAAATACCCCTATGATCGGAGCTGTTTTAAATGATCCATTAATTTTAGGGAAACGCTTTCTGGATGACAGCTCCCCTGAAGGGCCTATTGATTTAGGTTTCCTTGTAGTCTCTTACAATTGAGATGAAAATGGTTTCTCCCTATACTCTACGATACATTGGATATTTTAAAAATCATAGGTTAACCAAGTTTACATCAAACTTTGATTTACAAATTAAAGTTATATGATCTTTCCATGAAATTGTGTTAGCCAGAGAGTAGACAAGGTGCGATGAAAGTTTAAATCTAATCAACCATGTTTTGTTTAGGTATTGTATAAAAATGCAAAATTTTAAAATGTTTTTAAAAGTAAAGTGAACCTTTTATGCAAGTTTTTATTAAAAATTTTATGTAACATATTTTACCGAATATTGTATGAATGTGTCCGATGTGAAAATACAAATTCTCAATTAGTTTTTATGTAATCGTGCAACTATAATAATTAAGCAAACCACAAGTATAAACCCTTTCATGTCTGATTGTTTGTTAAAGTGTTAAAAAAGCACATGAATATTAATTAATTTTTACGTTGAGCTAAATAAATCGTTCAATTGACAAATTAATAACCACGTGTTCCTAATTGCAATTAACACTTATTTATTCCGTGCAGTACCTACTTCCGTATGAAATAGTTCAGTGCACCAACTTGGATAGCAATGGCACAGCAATTGTAGTAGCGATGACTGTGTAACAGCAAAATGACTGAATGTTTCACTATTGACTGTGACCATGAAATTTGGATATACTAGAGGAGATTCCCACATTGATTAGTAAGAGAGTGTGCATGAAGTCATACAGTGATTTGGTCGTGTGTGTCCTCCCCCTCATTGATTACAATAATCACTTTGCACTGCACTTTTTTACCTAAAGATGTATTCATATTATATCAATCAAATCTATATCTATAAGTACTAACATAAAGGCGAATTATGGTGCGAACTTCTTTGTATGCTTCCTTCCTATTGAAAATAGCTTACTGTTAATTAAAACCATAATTATTATATAAAATAATATTATGGAACCATTTACAAGTAAAAGGAGGGCAACTCGAAATGGATTTTCACACGTCCTTCGAGGAATATATCAGACAAACGTCAGTAGGTAGGTAGTGTTTAATTATTATTCAATACATACCTATATTATGCGGTCTCTACAAAACCACAATAATGTCTGCTATGGACAGAAAGATTAAAATATCATTATTCTTCGTATTGTCTTGTAGAAGCCTTTACAGCAACGTGGTATAGTTCTTAGTAATGTCTTAATGCACTTAAGTATGTTACTGTTACTCTACTGGAACTACGCATAACATATAAAGTTCACCTATGCATTTAGGTAAGCAATAGGCAATTTATTTGTGTTTATCTGTCTAGCACTGACGTATCCCTATTACTTAATTGATTATATTTGTGTCTATTACTCGATTTTCCTTGTACAATTTATTGGTTAGAACTTAAGTATTTATCGTGCATGCAGTTTAGAATTATTTTCCGTGAGATATATACCACCGTTCGCTGGACTGGTGTGAGGTAAACGAGAATTTAGACCGCAAGTGAATCAATTAATTTATTTCCATTCCAGACTATTGAATTCGGTTTAATTGTATTTTATGTATTTTATGTATGTACAAAGATTACAAGAGATGAGGGATTTATTTAACTGGGTTGACTTAAATGATCCGTTGATAAAGCTTTTAATTTTGGATTCGAGTTTATATTGTTTCATTATCTACTGATTGACAATCTCATATAAGTGGGAGGAATCTCATATAAATAAACAGTGCTTTTCTCTTTTCACACTACAGCTATACTCAGCTACCATTATACGAAGAATTGATAAAAGTCTGCATAAAGTACATACGTAATAGGTACTGCATTTAAAATCATTTATTTACAGTTTATAACTGTACTTTTACTATCTGTTCAGCCATTATCTACTTTCCAATCCTGTCTGACTGACCCATTTAATAAATGAATTTGCCGTACAATTCATTCTTCATACTCTTCTATGGTTTATCAAACCCAAAATTATTTTGGTGGTTCTCTGCAACTTTACAAGTGTCATTTTCAAGAGTTGAAATTATTTCCGGTCTCATATCTCTTATCTGAATACTTATATTT
This sequence comes from Pogonognathellus flavescens, assembly GCA_019776165.1. Taxonomy (NCBI): domain Eukaryota; kingdom Metazoa; phylum Arthropoda; class Collembola; order Entomobryomorpha; family Tomoceridae; genus Pogonognathellus; species Pogonognathellus flavescens. Next base: position 4,958 of record JABASD010001514.1, read on the forward strand.
TATAGATTTTTATACCAGGATAAGAAAGTACTAAAATCGTTCACAGAAAAAGTCGTCTCACAAAGATGATCCCAGTAATTCTATTTCTTGGAGGAAACCTTGTTCTATTGATATGGCTGTTTCGCTATGTCCGGAAATATCACGGGGAATTAGAAAAATTAAATATTCCTGTGATAAAACCTCATTTTCTCTTGGGAAGTATGCCGAATGGTCACAAGGAAATTCACCATGAAGAAGACTTGAAAAATTTGCACAAGTATGGACCAATTTACGGGGTAATAATTTTATCGTGCTAATGCAGTATAATATTGTAAATTCTTGTGTAGTACAGAACAGCGATAATAAAAATCTTTTTTACGGTAATGTTCATGGTGTTATCTTTGTTCGTGATAGGTTTATTATGGCCGAAGCCCTCAAGTGTATGTAAACGACCCAGAGCTTCTGAAACTAATGCTGGTTAAAGACTATGAGCACTTTAACATGAGACAAGAACCGAATTTTGGACATCCACTGATAAATGAAATTCTAGACTGGCTACCAAGTAATTTACTTCTTCTACTTTCTTTATTACAGACTAACTGCAAGGAAAAAGATAGACATCTAGACATTTTCCATAAGAATCTTTTCTTACTTCACAAACGCTTTAAAAGCATTTTGTAAGCACTTCAGAAGTTAACTAAAAATATCCATGATGAAAAGCAAAGTTAACAAACTACTGTAAATGACAAAGATATGCTATAAATTGTCTCAGTATTTTGTCATTGCACTTGCTAAATAAATGTATCAATGTGCAAAGTACAATGTAAACATTTTATTAATGGGTTTTTGATTACAATTAAGTAAAGAATTCATTATTGATTACCAGAGGACAAATGGAAGGCGGTACGTCAGCAGGTGACTCAGTCATTTGTTTCCAGTCGTCTTAAATGTATGAGTGAAACTTTGAGACTAGTCGCCGAAGACCATGTTAATCATTTAAAAAATAGCTTTGAAGGACAAAGTATGAAATTCGAATTCAGAAAGTAAGTCTGCATTAAAATAATTGCATAAGTATAATTAAAAGAATGCTGAGACAAGTATTTTATGCATGCAATTTGTTTACACGTAATGATTATGCATTAATGTACTGGAAATGAACAATTATTGTCATTAGGTGGTTTGGATTGCTTGCGACGGACCTATGTGGAAAATGTTATTTTGGAGTAGAATTCCAAAATGTGAAAGACCCAAAAAATGAAATTACAACTCTTTTCAGAGATTTATTAGGAGAACATTGGGAGCATAATTTCTTCTCGTTTCATCTACCTGGTAAAAATACATAATGCTTACCACTTAATATATACCTAAGTATTATTTATACCGTACTTATCTAATAATTTATTATTATTAGCACAGATTTGCTTTGTATAAAACATTTACTGCAACTTACCCCATAGTGGTACACTAGCAGTGCAAATGAATCACACATATGTAGAAGCTCGGTTTAGAAAATTGAGTCTTAAAGATATCAATTTAACTTACACTTAATTAATACTGCCTCATAACATTTGCAGCTATTTTCCCATTTATTACCAACACGTTTCCACTTCTTCCGAAGAAATCTGTAGACAAACTAGGGGCTTTAACACTAAGCTTGATAAAGCAGCGTCAAAAAAGCGGAGTTAAGCAAAATGATCCAGCAGATGTTTTCGCAAGTTTTCTGGACAAGCTTAATACTCCAGAGTACAAAGCCTTGGGAATAACAGAAGATACGGTTGTAATTCAAGCCATGGAAGCATTCTTTGCAACTTACGACTCAACAGGAACACCAATGAGTTTTTTAATATACTCCCTTGCGAAATATCCCACCTACCAAGAAAGGCTTCTAAAAGAGATAGATTCTGTCCTGAAGAAATCCAATGGGAAAATAATCTACGAGAACATCAGCGATGGAGATATGCCTTTCATGACAGCATGCTTCAGTGAAGCTGCAAGACTTTGCCCGGCTTTCCTCCGTGCTGAGAGGATTTGCACGCAAACCTGGGAACACAATGGTATTCGCATTCCCAAAGGTCAAACAGTGGTATTTCCCCTTTGGGCTGTAAACAGACATCCTGACTATCATGAAGACGCAGAAACATTTAATCCAGACAGGTTTATGGGAGAAAATAAAACCGATATGAATCCATATGCTTTTTCTACATTTGGTCACGGACCCATGAACTGTCCTGGGGCAAGATGGGCGTATCAATTGACCAAAATCATTTTGATGTCATTCTTTAAGGAATTTACTGTTCAAGAAAGACCAGACACCAAAGTTGTCTGGAAAAAAGGAAATGGATACTTACTTCAATTCGCAAATGCAATTTTTGTTGATGTTATTAAAAGAAAGTAGACAAACTACTTGCAGAAAATGACAGTAATGACAATAAATTTAAACCTTAATAAATGTAGTTCACATTTCAATTATGTAATATTATTATTAATTAGGAACATTTTTTACCCTTTATTAACCACAGTAGTAAAATTTCAAATTTTCGATTTATTTATTGATAGCTTATTAAATTCTTCCATGTAATTTCCTCGGAGTTCATACACTGATGAATGCACCTCGTCGTAGAAAGGATTCAGACGATTCTTCACCCTATTCATGTAAGCTGCTATTGCAGGGCGGTCTTTACCGATATCATATCCTACAATTCCTGAAAAGCGTGAAAGGATTATATTATAAGTACTATAAGTATATTAGGACTTGTTTGATAAAACTCATAATAATGAAAATTGTACAACACGTATGCATTTTTTACCGGGTTGCTCCATCTCAGTCACCGCTAACAAATCTGCTATAGTTATATCGTTTCCAGCAATAAAAAGTTTTCCTTTGAGCCATATATTTTCTACTTGATCTAATGAAGCTTCCATTGCTCGTTTGCATCTAGTGACCTTTATGCTGTCTGGGAATTTCCCGGTGAACATTATTGGTATGAAATGTGTAATAAAATATAATGCACAATTGCTCCGTAAATTGACATGCTGCCAAGCCATGTATTCATCGATTAAGGCGATACTACTGCTGCTCTTTCTCGGGTACCAGTGCTCAGCAATGGGAAACGTGCGACAAAGATACCGCAAAATAGCAACACTAAATCATAGACACCACATAAAGAAACATTATGAGAACGCAATTAATTTCAACCTTTGTGAGTTCAAAGTAAATTATTATATACCTTTCTGTGAGAACAAATCCGTCATGATTAATCACTGGTAACTTTTGGAAAGGATTAATTTTTGCAAACTCGTCAGTTCTGTGTTCTCCTATTGTGCAAATGACAGAAAATTACATGTTGAACAAAATACTATATTAGATGTACTCCTTTTTTAATCCAATCCACACGGGAAAAATGTTAAATATTTCGTTAACGCCTGTAAAAGCGTACATTACGCTACAATAGGTATATGTAATGTAAGTATAATGAGATTGGAATGAAATATAGTTACCGTCTCTTATAGAGATGTGTTTTCCTTCAAAGGGAATAGAATTTGCTTTACAAAATAATAAAAGAGCTCTTGATGGTTGAGACAAAGGGTCGAAATAAATCTGAAGCACCATTTTAACTGCGTGTGGTTTACACTGTGGTTTGTTTGGGAGTTTGGATTGCACTACTACTGATTCCAAAGTATCATACAGAATCAGTGAGACTAAATCTGCTAAAATAATGGAAAATGTTTTTAAAAATAAAACTACTGAATGAAGAGTGAAAAGTATGAGCTTATACTTGAATGACACATGGAATAAAGACAATAGTATGCTCAGAGTAATACAATGATGAAGTCAATCAACTTAAAGCAGGTTGAGAATTGTCCTACTTTGAGCTGAAACCATTACATGCAACAGAACAGTGTGATACGCTATGCTGTTCTAAAACTACTTGAATCGAGTATCTGACATGAGTCCAAGCTCTCACCATTATGAATCATGAATTCATGAAGTATCCTACTTGCAGCAGTACTTGTACATTATCTTTACTTCATCGCATCGTATATAAAGTTAAAGTGTTACTATGTGTAGGAATGGACTCAACCTACGAGGCAAGTAAGCTTCAATATTTGTAGTGTCTATGTACATTAGCAACAGATAGTTATGTTATGTTATGATACACAAACAACTGATATGTCTTTCTGTGTTAATATTATTAAGGATAACTCAAAAACAGTTTTCCCCCAATAGTATGTGGGAAACTTTGCCAAATACACAAGCGCATCCTACGCGAGACACAGATAGTGGATCTATGATCTATACAATTTAACCCTTAACCTCTTATAATCACTTGCCACTTATACTACTTATCTGTATAAAACTTGAAATCATTTATTAAAGCTTTATAAAATAAATAAATAATCCATCTTCGGAAAACTTTATTCTATTTATATCAATTATATCCATAATCCACGTCCACATTTACACTGAAAGCTTCAAATATTATACAGTGAACAGTAAAGTCAAGTTATACTTTCTTTACCGTTTAATGAAATCTGTTTTTCAATATATGCACACAACCATTATGTATGCGTGTCAGCATAAACTTTCATATGTAAACTAAAAATACTATTTGCTAAAACTAATAATTACATATTCCCGTCACACAGCAAAATATTGATCCAATATGTAAAACTATTGCTCAGCAATTATTATTACTCACAGCAAAATGCTTACATTTGCACAAAGATAATAATGATAAAATAGAATTCACGGAAATACTAATAATGAAATCATTATACAAGGAAGTTCAACATTTTTATTTATAGTTGTTTTTAATCAATCTAATGTCATTGCTCTCACTGTTTGCATACATAGAATTAAGCCCAGTAATTTCAGAAGGTATAATGTAATCTGGTAGTAACTTTTATATAAAATATGTAATTTTGTATATTACTGCATAGTTCCATGTAATGAAATTCACAAACTTATTTCGCCTGTATGTATCACTCATTAATTTCATTGAGCTGATTCCTTTGCCCGCTTCTCAGCAGTTTCCTTGTACTTAGCAGTAGCTTTGTACAACATCGCATGAACATCATCATAATGCGGGTGTAACGTAGTTTGCATACGTTTCAAATAATTTGAGATATTCGGGCGTCCGTCACGCACATCATACCCAACAATTCCTATTAAAACAACGAAAAATTAACAAAGGAAGTAACACTACAAATATAACAGAGAAAAGGGGATACTCTTTCCCCTGGGTATAAATTTATTACACTTAAGTTAAACGCATTATGCATTTATACAGATCAATTTTTAATGTTAGTTGTACCTGGCATTTCTAATTCTGCTGCAGCTATTAAATCAGCAATTGTGACCTTATCTCCGGCAATGAATGGCGATTTTTTCAGCCATATATTTTCTATATCATTGGCTGTCTTCGTAAGACCTTCTCCAAGCTTAGCTACTTTACTTTTGCTGGGCATATCTCCTCCCAACATCATGGGAATAAACTGAGTAATAAAATACAGACTTCCATAGCTTCGGAGATTAAGATGTTGCCAAGCTAAGTATTCGTCAACTCGGGCCTGGGCTTTACTGTCCTTCGGGTACCAATGGTCAGCAACAGGGAATGTACGACACATATATTGCATTATTGCAACGCTATATCCAAAAGCAAATTTATTATGCATCTACATCAGTTGTATGTTGTATTGTAAGTACCCACTTAAGTTTTGTATAGCATGTACCTTTCAGCCAACTTGAAGCCATCATGATCGATTGCGGGTATTTTCCGAAACCTGTTGATTTTAGCATACTCTTCCGATTGATGCTCACCTACGGGTAGATACACACAATAAGCAACGAAAACCATTGTCATTTATCTGTTCTATAATTAAGTAAGGTATACTAACTGTAAATAATTATTCGTTCTTATTTTTTGTTCTTTTATATATATATAAACGAATTATTTGCTTATCAAAAATCAATCCTAAGAAAGGCGAATTGTGAATACACAAAGTAATAAACTGAAAAACGAATTCTAAAACTTTACAATGGAAAGAAGTGAAAGTACACCATAATAAAAGAGAGATAACAAAAAAAATAATACTTTAGTTTACCTTTTCTAATAGCAATGGGTATCTCTTCACGAGGAATTGCATTAGCCCTCGCAAGCATCAAAACTGCCCTTGCTGGTTGAGACAGGTAGTCGAAATAAATTCGGAGGACCATTTTGGCTATTCAAAACAAAGATGACAAATTAATAACCTCTATTTAATCACTAGAAACTTAAATTGGTAAAATGAAATCACCGACAAACACATGCACAAACAAAAAGAAAGACAAACTCTACTGTCAACTGTAGCCAAAGTGTTCACCCACTTCACAATTAAATTTATCGCAGTCCAAATCCAATAATTTATCTGTACAATTAAATTACCCAATCCTTCAGCAGTACGACAGCGTTAGGCAACGTCCTGGTCTGATAAGGTTATTATATAAGACACTTGAATATAAGTTTTGTGTATAGTATGATTATTAGGTTGGGATTCCGGATTATTGGAGTTATAATAATTCTATATACACTTGATTTACTTTTTCGATAAATTAAATAAATATGCCGTAAAGTTTCAATCAAACGCCTGTACTAGGATAAACGCCGGGTTTCACCGCTTTCTCTTACTAATTTACATGGGGTGAAAGTTACGCCTCTCCCTTTCGGGGGAAATAAACATCCGTGCGTTTAATTGAATTTTTACGGTATCTACAAAATCTACGTTATATGCATAAAATGTTAAATAATCAACAATGAGCAGTTAAATACTTTTAACATATAAAAGTATTTAAAAAACTGCTCTCTTAAAAGCTTTAAGTTTAACAAATAAAGATTTCCTAACAAAAATGTACAATTAAACTCAAATGAATTTAATGATTAAGTTACAAGGTCAAGTGTATTAAATTAAGACTGCATTTGAGTAGGCTTGCACAGCTTTGATTTGAGGAATTTAATTCGACTGTACGCAACATTACGTCTTGGGCCATGTGTTTGGTTGGACGTAATATTTATAAACAAACAGCCGGAGAAAACCGAGAGAAAGCTGAAAGGAAAAGTCTAAGCGCGTTTGTTGGTTGTTGTATGAAAGGAGGGCAATGGAAGGAGTGTGCTTGAATTGTATTGGAATTGATTACTACAACTTAATTTAAGGTGAGGTGCACATGTACGAGTTCTGAGTACTTCTGTAAACTCGATCAATGTGTCAACTTTATGTTCGACGAGTCTTTTCAGTCTTTTGTAAGTTGTCAAATGAATTTCAACATAGTGTTTTGTATATTTCTAAATTCTAGGTGTAGTTTCTTCTAAATAAAAGTCTGCGGGTGAAGCTGTGTATTCTAAATCTAAAAGTGTGTGATGTGATGACTGGTGGTGATTGATGGTGTGGTGTTCGGTTCATTTACTAATTACAAGTGACAGCCTCTCCCCTGAAGTCAATTCTAAGTTGTAAGAGAAATATCTTCATACTCTTAAGCAAATTTGAAATTATCAGTACTGTATTTTTATATATGTAGGCATGAGCTGTAAGTTGAATTAATCAATATATATTTATTAATTAATTCATAAATTCATTTATTGTACGATTTGTTTCAGTACGGGGAAAGGTAGAAAGAAAAAGGAGAACATTTGCCAAAAATAAACAGAAACACAACTGAATGACAGACTAGCATCCGTATCTGTGGCTTTTCTTTTCATTTGTCATTATTTACTTTCAAGGTACTTTGTGATATAGCTAATTTTATTGTGAATTTCTTTACATAAATATTTTCTTTACTTAAGCATTATGTCGCGTCGATGACAAATGTAAAAAATAAATGCATTTCAATATCTGTGTTTTGCCCATGAGAACTAAATTGTATTTTGTATGTTTCAGTTTGTCAACTCATCATGACGATAAGCAACGAATCTGTAGAAGTCATTACAAACGGTTCACCACAAGACTGCATCCCCATTCTGAATACATTCAACATCAAGAATGAAAAGCAAATTAACTTTCCTCAAATAGAAAATAATCTGAAAACCAATTTCTGGGGTGCGATATTTAGTAGAATTCAGAGTCCGACAACTCCACCGGAAGTAATAAGAGTTCTTCTAAATACCATGAGAATTCTAAGTAGGGAAAAGTCTACATTGGAAGCGGTCATGACAAAACAGAGGGTCGATATTCTTCTACAAGTATGCAAACTCAAAGAATCTTCCCGGTATGAAAATACTTCTGACCAAGAAACCCTGGAAGGGCTTAAAGTTGTATACAACATGGTATTTCAAAGCGCTACGTTAAGAACGATGTTTTTCGAAGATGAACTTGTGTTATGCCTTGTAACAAAGATTAAACACTTCCGGTCATCTGAAGAAAGTGTAGCATTGGATGTTCAGCTCTTTGTAATGAAAATTTTGTTTTTAATTACTGCTTTAAGTCAGGAGACAATCTATAATGTGCGCCGTGATGTGAATGGAGTCATATATATTGTTGAATACCTGGAAAGTCTCACACTTGATGACCGTGTTTATGACGATATGACAGTGGACTTGATGTGCGAGACATTAAAAATTCTCTATAATTTATTCCACAAGTCTCCTTCCAATACGCAAATTGGAGATGATGTTGATTTACCAGACGAGGAAGAAATCTGTCATTTAGTCAAGGTCACTCAGCTAATCCGAAAATTTCTTCTTCACCAAACAAAATCGCCTTCAAAAAAAGAAGAACTGCAAAATCATTCAATAAATTTGCTGACGGTTATTCCAAGTGATTGTTTCGAAGAATTGATTCCCCAGAGCGGTACAAACTCTTCCAATTGTCACGATGGAAAAGATCTCGCTGCCATTAGTGTTATTGTAGATTTTCTAAAAACTCACATTTTTCACCCTGAAGTAACATTAACAGTTAGCCAGTCTGTATGTCCTGTGTTGACTGCTTTGGTTCGTATGTCCGGACATAATATTAGCATTAGAAAGTTTTTGAAACAAGAAATTCTCCCACCTCTCACAAAGTCAGACGTGGTAGAAAAACCGGAAGTTGGAAACACTCTCCGTAATAAATTATGCGCCTTTCTCACATCTCCAGCAGGAAATATTGCAGACCTTGTGGCCAATTTTCTATTCGTTTTATGTAATGAAAATGTTAAGAAACTCATAAAATACACGGGGTATGGAAATGCTGCGGGACTTTTGGCAAGCAAAGGTCTACTCTTGGGTGACCGACTAAGCTCACAAGATGATTCATCCGATTCAAGCAATTCAGATACAGAAGAATACAAAGAAGTGAGACACCTTGTCAACGAAGTCGAAGGTTGGATTCAACCGGAAAGACCGCATGGGTGTGAAGGAATGACGGACGAACAGAAGGAATATGAAGCTATGAAACTTGTTCAGGCAATTGAGATGCTAAATAGGAGTAACATCATTACTCCATGCCGAATCGGTCCAGATGGACGACCGGAAGCCTTGGATCATGTTCTACAATTGCAGGACGGTATTGTTACTGCTTATCGAGGTGACGATGATGAATATGACAATGAGTAATAATGGTAGTATATAAATAGCAATTTTAGCCAATAATAATATCTACAAATATTTGCATTTTATATTATTTACAACGGTTAGAGTTCACATGAACTATTGTAATTTTGATGCTTGATTTTCAATTTATTATATTATAAAGCACTATAAATTCTTTACAATTAATAATATAATCTTAACAATCTAATATAATAGAGGTTTTATTCATATTCAAAGATTAAACAGATTCATACCACAAATGTACACAAACCTTTAACATTTAAGCTACTAAATATTAAAACTCAACTGCCTATATGTAAAGTTATAATATAATATGGACGTTTAGAGAAAAAAGAGTAACTGACAAACTCAATTATAATGGTATGCAATATGTAATGACAACCGGACTAATGATTACTGACTATATTTAACATAATGTAATTATGTTATGTATTAGTTTAGTTTTAGGAAATTAACACAATTTGTCACTTTCAATTATATTATAGATTGGACCTTTTTTCTTATTTTTGGATTGACTTTGTATTCCTTAATGAGTCCTGTCCTGTATTCTAATCAGAGTTGGAATTGTCAAGCTGTAGGCTGTAGCATCATTTCCTTTTGGAGAAATTCTCAGGAATAGATATTTACTTGATCTTAAATATCTTATAATTTCATCTTTGTTATTCGCTGGGAGGTATATGTAGAATCTTTTGTTTCCTACGAAAGACAGTCAAGACAATCCAAAAGATAGATGTAAGGACTTGAATCTTTATTTTAGGTAAGTTAGATAAAATTCACACAATTTTAATTGTGGCTTACATTTTGTTTACTTAAAAGTGCTGAGACTGAGAGTGAGACACACTTTCGAATTCAAAAGCTGCTGCCTTCTTGTTTTTATTTTCCTGAAAATAGACAAAATTGTTACCAAAACTTAAAGATACTAACTAATTCAATAATAATTGTGTATCTTTAGCTAATGTTTTGCAAAAATATCATAATAAATACCCATATACTGGAACAGAACTTTGTCGCACGTGCTAGTAACACAATGATAAGTATTGCGGCTGAAACAATAATCGTCGCAAATGGAATTATCACGACATGGATTACTCGCGTTGACGCTATGTAAAAATGTCAATCTTTTAACCATCGTACTACACAAAATACAATAATTATTCACCAACTTGTAATTGTTTGCTAATCTAACTACGATTTATGTAAATAAATATAATAATGTTCACAAATCCCATTTCTGACTAAAACTAAAAATAACTGGTAAGTAAGCAAAGATATTCTTACTTTCTTCCTGGTGAAAATAATTTGTGTCTTCATGTATTGCATCATCGTGGTCTTCAAATAGTTGCTGCAAAGATGTAATTGATTGCACCAAAACGATAAACGCAGGGAAAATCGTAATAGTTTGAAGAACAAAGGCAAATCCAACTCTGCATACAGGTTTAGAAAGTTTAGATAATTTTCATGGCAAGACGAAGACGGGTACCGACACACACAAGTCACACATACAAAACTATTCATTAGATTAGACTAAAAGTTTACATGATAAAATTAATACCTGCAACCGGAAGGTTCCCTTACTACCACCCAAGTAATGACCCCGGCTGCATAAATAATCGCTAAAGTTGCCACAAGATAAATACCCGTAATATATTCGGACGCAGATACTTCGTCTGAGGATTTTCTATCAAGCAAAACACATACCTGTAAAATCATAGATATATAAGATGTCAAATAAGATTATTGATTCTGATCTCATGAAAATGAAATTATTCTGAAGTAAAAATTACCTGTAAAGAAAACAGAACTGATGCGGCTACTATCTCTGCCACGACCAATGCCTTCGTGTAAGATGGCATAGTCCAATCTCGAAATTCATCGCTGCTGTCACTGGTGGTAATATCACTAATATGAACACGACGGGGTTTAATGGAGAATCTTCTTGGCCTTGCAGGTTCTACATCTATACCTTGATCACATAGATTAATTACCTCGTGACTTCTTTTAATGCTCATTGTAAAGAAATGTTTATTAGAAAATGTCGGAATTTTTCATATTTTACAACAAAACCACGAAATTCGTGTCGTTCTTACAAAGCACCTACCTAAAAGTCAGTAAGTTCGCTACTACGTACATCTATACAGATCTACATGTTTCCTTCTCTAATGAAGATTTTGTCTGAGTTAATTTCTATACACGTACCTACATAGTTAAACGTTCAAACCATTTGACCTCGAAGTAAATACCAATATGGCAAAAAATGTATCAAATGAAGTGATGTCATGCCTGCTACATGGATTTGTTTACAGCTACTTCTTGAAAACAACTTCTTTAAGCAATCATTCACGAGACATGACTCTTTTCTTGACCTTTCGTACTAAAATGAGTATAGTTACTTTATGCTTTGCTAACATCAAGTACTATATAATGTAAAGGTACAGTGTATTTCTGTAACTTTGCTGATTTATTACTTGACAAATCAATTAATTTGCTACATGAAATTATACTAACATGCCTATACTTATATACAACTTTAATATCAGGATTAACTAACTGCTCGGACCTATTTATGTTTTCTTTATAACGAAAACATGTGCTGCAAAAAGCGCATAGGTATGATAAGCATAGCGCATAAACTTCAAAACGAATAGAATAACATGGATCATTATTGTATATTTTTAATCTTTATTGGCAAAGAATTATTAGTATTAGAAAAGTATTGATGCGTTCAGAATTGAGAATAATAATCTTGGTAAAAAGGGGAAGAATGTACCTATACTCATTTTTCATGGTTAGTGAGATTACTTCAAATAAAAATATTCTGCTTATAATTCATCAATTTACATAACAAACAATTGGTTATTTTTATACAGGGTAAATATTTACAAACTAAATGACTTGATTAAACAAATGCTAATAATATGACAAACAATCTTTATATGGCACAACCTTATGTAAAGCTATTTTCGTTGTAATCCCACCCAACCTCGTTAACAAAACAGTTAGGTATTAATAAATTGAGAATGTGTGCTGCTAAGACATTCGTCTTTACAAGTTATACAGTAAACAATAATACGGCATTTGTACTTTGTACTACAGACTACAACATACCCATAATAATATCATATTGTATTACATAACCTTCTAATTGTTTTACTTGTAAAGGCAATTGTTTCGTATAATAAATCAAATTGGCTTTTACTTTTTGAGACATATTTTGTGCGCAAGCAATTAACGGAATGGTTTACATGCATACTTAATACTTCACCACAATACTATTTGTGCAAAAGTAATTAAAAGTCCGATTCACTGAAATCCTTAAACTATTTAGTCTGAGCAGCATTATTGTTTATAAGTCAATAAGTTTGTGAATGTGAATTCTCCATTTATCCCCACTTACTTACAAACTTACATATAAGATCGTCTGAATGAGTAGATATTCAGAAATAGGGTTTAACATAATTGGAAGTGTCAACTACAATAGACCTTACAACTATACAACTATAACAAGTGTGCTGGATCTATACTATGTAGAATAGATACACTAAAATAAATATTTTTCTTAGATTTAACATCCATTCTCATTAAAAGAAGAATTTTATAATTGATATTTCTTTCATATCTAATGTGATAACTACAATAATCTGTACTAATTTCTTCCTCCTACGAACTCTTTACAAATATATTTTACGCGACAGGTTTGTGCATTTAACAAAGTAATGCAAAGCTCCTCGTCTTTAAGTCATTCATAAGTGCATTCAGGCAACGAGTACAAATTTGTGCATATACGTGAGATACGATTATTTTTTAACAGATACAAATTAGCATCTTCGTTTTAATATAAAGAAATAAATATACTATATCGTGTATAACTACTTAACTATCCTAATATCGACACCCACTCTAATCTTATTTTCGTTAAGTTACCTCTTATCAGAGTCCACCTGAATCTGTCACTTATATTTATCTATTTATAAATGTTACGGTTATATCTCATAATATAACATTATTATTGTGTCTAGTACATCTCTTTAAACTACTTTTATGAGTTTCACAATAATTATGTATTATAATTGATTCGTAAGTCTACTTTAAGTTACTATTTGCGTTGTTACTTGTTGATAGATGTGAAAATCCTTAAAAATAATTAGCTCTTCGATAAGCACGAGGAGGGTCTAGGAACAGAGTAAGAGTAACGTCGACACAATTTACAGGTGTGAATGCCACAGCGATATGACGTAGATTTTGCAGGGCTGCCGTTCACTGAAGAAGAATCCCGACCCCGACAATATTTCAGAGCACACGGATACCAACCTACGAAAGCACAGAATAAAATGATTGAAAACATTTTATTTTCAAATTTATTGAATTGAAGAAGTTGAAGAATAATAGTTTGCTTACCTATGCAAAGCTCCAAAGGACACACACATGATAAATTGCTTAATTTACTCGAGTCTTTTTTCAAAGGAACTAAGCAATCTTGTAAATTGGTGATAGGAAAGGGTTTGACAGCTCGAAGAAACATTTCATTGGCTTCTACGCTGCTGGTTGCTGCCATTCCTACTACAGCTCCACTGTCTATTTCATTTTTCAAATTGAGGTTGCTTGAGCTTTTGCTAGTCAAAATTGCTTCCAATTCGTCCTTTATAGCGTAAGTAGCATCTTTAGCATCCCAGCAAATTGTTTTTATATGAGGAGATATCCAATCTGTGCTCGTAATGTCTAAAAGCACATCAAGAGTTACGTTCTGCTTTCCTAAATCTTTTTCGGGAATTCTAATTGCCCATGGATTTTTCTGCAAACAAAAAGTTGGTAATTTTAATGATATTTGTCACACAAACTAAGTTGATATTTTCAGGGATAAATTTTCATTGTTTGATCATTATAAATTAAGATATTACTTGTCGTAATTTGGCCATTGCGTCGGGAGGTATAAATTCGGATCGCTTAAAATGTGTGATAAAACAAAGAATTTGATACTGGGATTCTTTCTGCTCTTCTTCACCGAGAATTAAAGCATTGATGATTTGAATATCCTGTAATCCAATATAAGAAACCGAATAAATAATAAGAACTGCTTATGATTTCATAAACTCATTCCTTCAAAATCGCTACACAGTAAAAATAATGGTTCTTTAACTTACATTTTTGAAATCAATAAATTGTATTATTATTGTTCCGTCTGGTTGCTGGAACTGTAGATGCACTGTTTCGTCTGCTACATTCGCCCATATAGATTGCTGAAAAATTTCTCCCCCCTACAAAGAAACAATTCGTTAAAACAACCTTCTGTACAAGCAATTTAAAAGTTACCTAGTTGTACTTATTCAACAAATGTGAAGAAAATATTAACCTGATTTTTTACATTGACCACTAATTCTGCGGTTATATGATTGGGCACACAGTTTAACAACAAAATAATGTACTGTAGTACTACTGCAATTAAATTTGTGACATTAAATAGATATGTCACTTTAGGTTCCATTGTGGGACCCTTGTGCTAAAAAACATTGAGCTTAAACATAAATTGTGACTTTAGAGTTTTTGAAAAGTTACTGACAATTTTTTTGAGTGTCAGCACTCACTCACACCTCTCACCTAACTACCTGCTCTGAAAACTTTGAATATTCTTCAAATACAGTTCCCAAAAATATCAAAAATCGAACAAAACTTTGGTGAAAGCTAACTTGTCTATTTAACTATACCCTACAATTCTATACAATACAACTTGCATGCAACCACCACTTCCACAATTCTGTGTATATCCTTGTGTATCTCGGTTCTTGGTATTCTCACAGACAGTCACACACACGTATAGCTTTTAGGTTTACATAAGAAAAGGCACAGCTAAACAAGTAGCAAGGAAAGGATTAATAATTTACGACCTTCAGGAGACATTATACTGCTATGCACATTGTGGTATACTGTATTGATTGTTATATATAATTATTCAACTATACACATATGAATATATTATTATCTTCACCCTTTCATCTGTGTAACATGTATGTAAAAATCTCCCTTCAATTAATGCAATTCAAGGTCTGTATATATACTCATCCCTCACAATTTGCATACCAGCCACCGCACTCACCGCAGCAGTACAATATTTTTACACATAAAGCTACATTACAATAAAAAACATCAATATGCCAAGCTAGTGCTGTAGTAATTTTCAAAGTAGTGTACATAAACATTGAATAAAGTATGAAAAATGGAAATCGAATCATTCCCAGTATCATTTGCTACAGAAAGTCTCATCCTTTTCAGAGAAAAAATACAGGCTGTCATTACATATTGCAATACTTCGATTGCAGAAAAGGGAGTGCATTATTTTGTAGAAAAAGATTTGGGAAAGCTCCTAGCCGTACTTACGGCGTATGAAACGTTAGCTAAATCTTTACAATCATATTCTTGCGAAGAACTATTTGAGAAAAAATTGAAACAACTTTGTATTACTAAGAAAAATGTTGAGATTGCAGAAGCTATAGAAGGAGTATTTCAGATAGAGCAGTCCTACGATTTAATTTTAGATGAAATTGACAAATCCTTACAAAATATCTATAATGTGAATACATTATCGCCCCGAGCTTCATTTTTACAAAACCTTAGTAATGAAAAAATACAGTTGGGAGATATATGCAAAACTGCCAAATGGACTTGGGCAGTATTTCTAAGACATTTTGCATGATCTCCGTGACGAGACCATGTGGCAAAGATTGTGGAATTTAGCAACACTTTGGTATATACATTCTGCACTCAAACATTTTCTTAACAACACAAAAACTACTTAATGTAGAAATATTATTATGATCCTGATTTAGTAAAGTACACGATAATTTTATGTAATTGTCTAACCCTCATATTTTGCGTTATTTCCTTTCCAGCAAAATTCCTATGATTGCCAGGTCATTATCATTTCGTTCGGGGTAGTCCATGGAGCGCGTCGTTGGAAATCAGAAACAAACTGCCCTTTTCCTGTATTTACAGATGAAGAAAGACAAATTTATAAATATTTTGGTATGCAGCGATCAGTAAGTAAAGTTTGGAGCAGACAAACTTTAATGTATTATGCTGACATGAAACTGTCTGGAAAACCTCTTATTACCACTTATTACCCCCTTCGAGGACATAAAAGATGATCCTCTTCAGATGGGAGGAGACATCATATTTGATACAAAGTCCAATGCTGTTTACACTTATTTGAGTCAGACGCCTGCTGACAGGATCAAAGTTTCCGACGCGCAGCGATTCCTACAAGCGCAATCCTCATCTTGATTAATCTAATTCTTCTTCCATCTAAGTATGTTATTCAATCAATCAACAAAATTATTAGCTTAATTAATATTTAAACTCTATACCTACATTTTGATACATATTTAGCTTACCGTCTGCTTTTGATCTGAAGTTTATGAACGACCAGAGAGAAACCTAGATTGGTACTCTGTTGTCGCGATACTTATAATAGCTGACAGATTTAAGTTGGATGGTATGCAAAAGCGTTTGTCAAAATCTAAGTAATTTTTATGCAAACGTATTTGGATCGGTAATGTTCACATTTATTTCAATTGTAAATTAACACTAGGTATACACTTTTGACTTTGTCTGATGCATCATACATTACATAACTATTACTATTATATACATGAAAAAATCTAAACATACTAAATAAATTATGTCTTGTAATATTCTGTCAAAACTTCATCCTTTGGTTTTAGAATGCACTTATCCCTTAAATTAACAACCCATCCAGGTTCAAGATCATAAAAAACTTGTCTGGGGTCTTTTCGTTTTAGTAACATGTCTTTTATAGGATCTTGGCTAATATCCGGCAATTCGTACCCATATTTTTGGGCTAAAACTAGCCTTTCTTCCGCTATCTTATCCGGATCGGCCAAATAACCCCTGAATTTGGGATCAGTATAATATTCAATTGCATCTTCGGGAGGAATCATTCTTTTTGGTATTGGCAAACCCGATCTAAAAAATTTCATGGGATCTTTTGCAGCATGCAAGCTAGCAACATCATAATAAGCTGTAGTAATTGTTCCACCATTTCTTTCGATAGCTGCAATTACCCGTTCCGTAGTCCACTGAACCTCGATGTTTACCTTAGATTTGAAAATATCTGCACTCTAGAAACAAGCAACCAAATGACACAATTATTTAATTTGTGTTTGCTACGCATAAGTATATGACACTGTGACAGAAGACCTTAGATGAAATAATGTTCTTATAAAGTCAATTCAATCTTAAAAATGTACTTACACTAGCCCCTTGTACATCTTCTAAGTCATCATCAGTAAGGTGAAATCCAAAATGTTTTTTCTGTGGGTCATAACTGTAGAGCTTCGTATTTGATATCGCAACTAAATCAATTGGCTCCAAGTGATTTAAACGGTTCGTATCGATAAGTAATTGCAATTGATGCAAGTTTATAGGAGGATACTGCCGTTTTAAACTGAAAAAACACAAAATCTCAATGTTCTGACTTGCAAAAAATATTCGTCATTGTCTACTGTCTAAGAAGTAATTATTGTTTTACACTTACTGATGACCTTTGTAATAACCTTCCATCGGGATACGAATGTAAAATGGTATTTGCCCCATCTCAAAACCCAGCCTTGGGAAAGTCTGTCTTTGCTTGCCTCCCTTCTGGGGTGCATGATGTCTTTTTCCTCCATGTTGACCTCTAGGTCTGAAGAACTAGGAATACGATTCCAACCAATTATATTTTATAACAAACAAAGAAAAATAAAATCGCAGCAATTTAATAATAAACTTTACCTTCTTATGGTAGGGCGATGGTTCATCCCTCAGATTTCCGATTTCAACTCGTGGCAGAGTTCTTATCATTGCCAATGCTCTTTCGGCACCACTTCGAAGACTCATTGTTGTTGCGTTGTTAAGTATAAACCCTTTAATTAGCAGCTGACTATGAACTCAATTAAATACTAGTTTTGCACACCAAAAAACAAATAACAACAACTAAAAGTTCACCAGTTCATTCATTCTATACAAAACAATTTTTTGTCAATCTCAATACTTTACTTTGCATGAGATCTTCGTGCATCTTAAAAATTGCGCGCGGCAGAAACTTCGTTAAGATGCAATAGCGGGAGAGGGAAATCAGAAGATTTCATCGACAGATCGTATTTTCGTTGGAAACAATCAACCCGTGTGATCCTACTCTCCGTTCTCCAATACACGTTTTTCGATTAAATATTTTCTTTTGTCATTCGTAATAATAATTATTTTTAATTAGTGTAATAAGACCAGTGTTCTGCGTATATTATTGGACATCAGAAGGTAAGTCATTTTAAATTATAGACTTGTAGAGTAGCATAAGTCATATATAAGTCAATCAAGTTACCGAAAGCCGACGACGCGCGGCCACCGGTGTTATTTGTTTCTTAATTTTCTTTCATACCCTGCACGTGAAATTCGAATTACCAAAAAACGATAAGTTAATCAATATTGTTTTATTTGTTTATTTTCCCCTTGCGTTTGCTAATTTCATTTACCTAGGTTGGCTGTGGACAGCAATACAATTTTAATATTTGATTTTGTTGTTGATGACATCTTTGTAGGTCTTGCTAACAGTTCTTTACAACTGACAACGCCAGCGACTACTTAATATTACTGATTACCTGTAATTAAAATACAACGATAATCATTACTATCTTTATATGAAGGTCAGAATGGACATCAATGATGCTAACTTAATATCCCTCGGGGGATTTCTTCAGCAAACCCTCTCTCCTGATGTAAATATAAGAAACCCGGGTAAGTGATGCTATAAAAATAAAATTATGAAGTTTCATACATGCTAGTTATTATTTTTATTGAGTGGAAGCTGTGTTCCTAAGCTGTATTATTTGTCTATTTTGCAGCTGAGAAATCTTTGGAGTCTGTAGAGAGAAATAAAAATTACCCTTTACTCCTGTTGCACGTGATAGACAAAGCTGATATTGATATCACAATTAGAATAGCAGGTGCTATCGCTTTCAAAAATTACGTTAAGCGGAACTGGAAAATTGTGAGCCAATATACATTTCCACTATGTTACCTATACAATTACCTATATACAAAGTTGCATTTTAGCCCACTTTATGTATCTTTGATTTTAAAAATCAGTAGTAGATATTAAATAAATTCATTTAATAAACAGTAAATTCATTAATTGGATGTTTTAATACGAAGGATGAAGATGAGCAAAACAAAATTCATGAAGAGGACAGAGTTGCGGTCAGAACACTAATTGTCAATCTGATGCTTAAATCCCCGAATGCAATTCAGCGGCAGTTAAGTGATGCTATATCTGTAATTGGACGAGAAGATTTCCCAGAGAAATGGCCCGGTTTAATGAGTGAAATGGTTGAAAAGTTCGCTTCTGGTAATACAACACACACAACATCACTTAATTGTTAAAAATTGATGGGCCCTTATTAATTGTGCTTTTTGCTCTACATTAAATTATTTTAGGTGATTTCCACATCATAAATGGAGTGTTGCACACAGCTCATTCTTTGTTTAAACGGTACAGATTTGAGTTTCAGTCTAATAAACTGTGGACAGAAATCAAATTCGTTTTGGAAAACTTTGCGAAACCTTTCACTGACCTGTTTGTTGTGAGTTTTATATTATAATAATGATCGCATAATATAATGTACTAGGAGTTTATTTATATCAACACAATTAATGTATAATATTTCATAGCTTGATTCTCTCTGTATGTAGTTTATGATGGGACTGGCCAAACAGCACGAAAATAACAAAGAAGCATTGCAAATGATTTATAGCTCACTAGTTATTATCGGGAAAATTTTTCATTCCTTAAATTTCCAGGTTTGATTATTTAATAATTTAGTTTCACTATTTCAAACTCTGTATACTTATAATATATGTAAAGTGCACTTAATTGATTTGATATTATGTAGGACCTGCCTGAGTTTTTTGAAGACAATATTCAAATTTGGATGACCAATTTTCACAGCTTGCTTACAACTGAAAATCCATTGCTGAAAACAGGAGTGAGTTGCTAAACGTAGCAAACTTTGATTATTAAAATACATCAAAAAGTTCACTTTACTAAATTCTGTAAATGACACAGGATGATGAGGAAGCAGGGCTCTTGGAACAGCTACGATCAACAATTTGTGACAATATTGGTATGTATGCTCAGAAATACGACGAGGAATTTGCGCCATTCTTGCCGCAATTTGTGACTTCTGTTTGGAATCTGTTAGTCACCACTGGTAGCCAGACAAAATACGATTCAGTAAGATTCAATAGAATTACTTTGCGTGAACTGTAATTACTAATTACTAATAGTTAAAGGTTAATTAATGTTAATTTTTATATATTTAATTCAATTTTGTACAGTTGGTAAGCAATGCCATACAGTTTTTGGCTTTGGTGGCCGACAAGAATCAATACAAGGACCTTTTCTCTGATCCAGCCACTATGAGTGGTATTTGTGAGAAAGTTATTATACCAAATATGGAATTTCGCGGTATAAAATATTCTTGTTTTTTATTATTCGTATTCATTGGTGTAATACAGATATTATTTCCAAAGTTCATTTAATTTAAGTATTTTATGCATAAATATATGTTATTGTAGAGACCGATGAAGAGTTATTTGAAGATAATGCCGAAGAGTACATTCGAAGGGACATCGAGGGATCTGACGTCGACACGCGTAGAAGGGCAGCTTGCGATCTCGTGAAATCTTTATCACGACATTTTGAGCAACAGATTACTACAATATTTGTCCAGTATATTCAGGTACACGATAATTAAATCAATTAGTCGATATTCAATTCTATTAATACATTTATTTAATGCAATTTTTTTTTAATAGGCTATGCTTGCTAAGTATGCGGAAAATCCTAAAACAAATTGGAAGAACAAAGATGCTGCTATATATCTGGTCACATCACTGGCTACAAAAGGTCGCACTGAAAGACATGGAGTGACAGTTACAAATCAGTTAGTTAACGTTGGTGATTTCTACAACACTCAGATTCTACCGGATTTAATCAGTCCCAATGGTATGTGTATGTGTAACGTGTCTTCAAAGAGACCCAACTGAAAAGTACTTTGATTAATAATGGTTTGAATTGAAAATCTTTTAGTTAACGAAAACCCGGTTCTTAAAGCTGATGCTATCAAATACGTAATGATTTTCCGAAATCAATTGCCCCAGTACACAGTAAAGGAGAGTATTCCTCACTTGGTTAAGTTACTTGCTGCTGAAAGTTCTGTCGTTCATACATACGCAGCGTCCACTATTGACAAAATTCTTTTGTTGAGGCAAACGGACAACTCTGCTTTGTGAGTTAACATACATATTTAATTTTTGTATATATGAACTGCCATTTCACAGTGGTTTCATTTTGGTTACTAGAGTAAAATCTGCAGACTTGGAGCCGTACGCGAATGCATTACTGTCTAACCTTTTTACTGTTTTGGAGAAACCTGGTTCTAAGGAGAATGAATATGTCATGAAAGGTTGAATAATTATATAATGTGTCTATTTTTGAAGATTGTGTTTGTTATTACAATTTATTTAATTGAATACGTGTATTGTTTTCAGCTTTAATGCGGTCTTTGTCAGCCCTTCAAACAGCAGTTGCGCCACTCATGGGACATATTCTTCCCAAGTTGACACAAATTCTGATGACTGTGGCTAGAAATCCCAGCAAGCCACATTTTAATCACTTCTTATTTGAAAGCTTATGCCTTTGCGTCCGAATTATGTGTAAAAGCAATGCACAGTATGTTACGGTATTTGAAAACACACTATTCCCTATCATCGAAGGAATTCTTCAGCGAGATGTTGCAGGTACCCTTGTCATATTAGTATGATAGTATGATGTACGATACAACTATTACTATTATATATAGAACCTATATTAATGATTGTGTATTTGTTAGAATTTATCCCGTACGTGTTTCAAATACTTTCCTTACTTTTGGAAATGCATTCAACTGGAGTACCTGACGCATACATGGCTCTTTTCCCGTGTTTGTTGGCACCGATCTTGTGGGACAGACCAGCAAATATTCACCCTTTGGTTCGATTACTCCAATCTTTTATTGTCATAGGCCCTCAGCAAATTGTAGCGTTGGACAAATTGGTATGTACATATTGAATATAAGTTGTACAATTATTCATAATTTTTTTTTATATGTAAAAGGTAATAAAATGGAATATCTGATGTTTACAGGGAGCTCTTCTCGGAATTTTTCAAAAGTTAATAGCTTCTAAAGTGAACGACCACGAAGGCTTTGAATTAGTAAAAACTTTAATTCTCAACATCCCAGAGTAAGCCAATAATGTAATAATTAAAGTTAATCAATTCTAGTAATTGTAATTATTGAGATTTTAATTACAGTTTTACTTATTTTGTACTTTTTCAGGCAAGCTATTTCACAGTATCTAAAGCCAATAATTACACTATTGTTTCAACGACTGATGTCATCAAAAACTGTGAAATTTGTTAAAGGTCTCCTTGTATTCTTTGGAGTATTTGTGACTAAATTCGGGGCAGAAAACTTCATTCAAATGGTTGACTCGATCGAACCTAAACTCATGACGAAAGTCCTTGATCGGCTTTTCATTGCCGAAGCACAAAAGGTGTCGGGTGGTCTTGAGAAAAAACTTTGTGCGGTAGGAATCACGAAGATTCTGTGCGAAGCACCTATTATGATTAATGGAGATTACGCTATTTACTGGTACGTGGTCAATTGTTAGAAATATCGTTTACTTATATTATAAGACTGGACTGACAATTGTCAATACATATTAATGATATAATTTAATACATATTTATATCATTTCTGTCGGATTTTTGTAGGCCACCTTTGTTGCAAGCACTTATTGGTTTATTTGAATTGCCCGAAGACGCCACAGTTCCAGACGATGAACATTTTGTTGAAATTGACGAACTTGTCGGTTACCAGTCAACGTACGCCGAATTAAACTTTGCTGGAAAAGTTCACAGGGATCCGTTGAAAGGTGTGAACATAATTTTAAAATAAATAACGTTAATAATCGGTTTTGTTGTTTGATGAATTATTATTATAAACTTGATTACATAAGTAAAATCATTTGTTCCTATTTACTTCAGGAACCATTCCAAATCCAAAATTATACTTGGTGGAAAGCCTTGGAAAATTGAGCGTCGCAAATCCGGGAAAACTTAACACACTTACGTCTTCAATAGATCCGGCTGCCCAAAAATTTCTGTCGAACTACCTGCGTGAAGCAAACGTTCAATTACATTAAAAAGCATTTTTACTGTATTGTAAGTCCTTCTATTCTGTGTAATTGTAATGAATTAATGTTATACGTATCTCAATAATGAATTTTCAAGTGATAAAACAATAATAATACCTGTAGAAAAGGTATCTTAATCTTAAGGATTTTTAAACTTTATTATTTGCTGAGACTTTTTCAACAAATTAATTTTCTCATTTCAGTTAAGTTAAGTAGTCTAAAATCCTATTAAGCAAACTCGCGCTGCGGTACATAATTAATTGCTAATGTAGTGAAATTCAATTTATTGATGAAGTTTACTTTACTATTACATTATTGTACGTGTATGCCGTATGCGTGTAGTGATGAAGTGAACTGATTGTAGCAAATAAGTTATAGTAAGTGATAATATTAGGTAATAGCGTATTATTATATTTGATGCGGCTGAGACTAATTATACATACCTAACCTACATTACATAGTTTAAATTGAATTTTATTCAAAATGTTCTACATCTAAAATTAATTAATTTCGTGAATTATACCACCTATGAATTGTAACTTAAAATAATCATACAACAAAGCAAATAAATAAAAAATTTCAATATTTTGACGGCAAATTTTATTTTTTAATTGCATTTTTTGCAGACTGCTAATGTTAATTTCTCTTGAGAACACGGTGCACTCAAGCTCACGTAACACACCACAATCAATCAAACACCTATCCTATTCTATAAGTATATTCATGTAAGTGTATATAGAGGTTTTGTTTGTACGGCTACGTTTGCCAAGTGTGTCTTTACTGATAGAATTGTTTGTCTGATATGATGTTGCAAGTCTTGCAACTTCGCATTCAAGTTGTATATACCTAATTCAATTTGCATTTAGTTTTGGTAGTTGTTTATTCATATTGCAAAAATTAGTATTTACAACTGGAACTTTATTTGCAGGCAGTTCAAGTTGCCTAATACTCCAATTAGGATATCATCAATCATAAATGTTTAGTTCGGTCGTTTTTTAGTACGATCAAAATTTGTCCTTGGACCGACTAACAAAACGAACTCAAGAAATATCTATCAAGATGGCACACCATTGTGTTTCATACATTTTGAATCCAACAATAAAATAATATTTTATGTCAGGTCATTGGTCGTGTTTGATCCATAATTATCCGCCTGAAATCTGGAAGAATAACATTATTTTCTACAATCACAAAATCTTCTGCTTCACAGTCACATTCACACATTCTTCAACCACATTGTGCCACAACTGCAACTCGAGACTCGGAATCAGATTTTCTTATTCTCAGCTGCCGCAAGGCCGCAACTACCGCATGTCGGTTCAAAGTGGATCTCAGTTGACCCCGAGAAAGTAAGCACAGTCCTCCGTTTCCGTTGATTAAGATTAAACCGACTCCGCATCCGCAGAGGTGGTGGTTCTTTGTTTCTTCTGCTTAGGAATCGTTACTATCAAAGATTTGAAAGAGAGATGAATTTTTCGAATAACGCTCGGACAGTATTAATTAGAAGTAGAAGAAACTTCTTACAAAATTCACATAGAAAATATTCAGTAGATGTAAGCAATCCAAAGCAGCCATGGAGGAACTCGGCGACAATATTGATCGTAGCACCAGCACCTTCCCTAAATTTTTTAGTCATGAAACGATCGAAAAAAAGTACATTCATGCCTGGAGCAGTTGTATTCCCCGGAGGAACTGTATCATCTGCCGATTCCTCTAAGCGTTGGTTGGATATGTACAAACTCACCGGACTTGATTTACGTAGCCCTCAATTTCTAGCTCCCGGAGCTCACAAACCATTTATTTACACGGGTAAAATTCATGGCAATAGCGATGACGCTTCTATTATTGAGCCAAGTGATATTTCTATTGAGGTTTCATTAAGAATTACTGCTATTCGAGAAATGTTTGAAGAATGTGGGATTCTCTTATGCAAACCATTGCAGGACAGTCACAAAACTTTGTCCACCGGCCAAGAGTGTTGCTACCAATTCCCAGCACTAAATGATAAAATCAACGTGACTGAATGGCAAGAAAAGTCTAGAAAAGATGCTGAAGAATTCTTGAATTTGTGCGAAACCTTGTCTTGTGTTCCAGACTTGCATGCGTTAAAAGACTGGAATAACTGGTTGACTCCTACTACCTTCAGTTACAAAGCCAGATTTAATACCATGTTTTACATAACCGTCCTATCTCAACCGCTTCCAATTACCATTGACGAATATGAAGTCGCCAGTGCCAAGGTATGCAACAAAAAACTGCTTCTTCTAGTAATAACCAAGGCAAATAAAAAATATACTCTGAAACTTACAGTGGGAAACAGCAGAAGCATTACTCGCGAATCATTACGCCCGCAAAATTCATTTAATGCCACCACAGTTGTATGAGTTTACACGACTGAAGAATACCAAAAACATATCGGAACTTAATGCGCTACTGGACAAAAGGAAACAATTGGGAATGGGACTTTACTTTCCCGTTATAGTAGCTGTTAAAGATGGATTATTATTTCTTATGCCCGGTAATTTTATAGTGTTAAATAAATAATGATTAACCAGACGAAGGAGCATTTTTTCTCATGAAATTATTATGGTTTCAATATAGGAGATGACTTGTATCCAAAAGAACCCGATATTTTTACTTCTATAAGCAAAGAAGAGTGGCCAGGTACCATTGAAGAATATCGCAACTCTTCAACTAACCTTCATAGAGCAGAAATGCCGACTAATGGCCATATGAATTATTCAGTAAATACACGTTCTTACGGCCATTATTATTCTGAATGAACGGACGTGATTAAATGCCGTAACCGTACAGCACTGAGTGCCTGTCAAATATATTTGAATTACAATTTCTGTACATATAAAGTAAAGCATATAATATAAATTCTCACTTCTGTAAATGCAGTGCTGGAAAAGGTGCTACTATGTTTTACCATGAAGTGGGATGACTTATCCGAAAGTGAATATAAATTGACATCAGACAGCAAGAACAATTCAATTCAGATTGTTTAGTCCGTGAACGTTACAATTTATTTTATTTTTCATACACAAAGAAATACATTTCAGATTTTTAGGGAGGAGAGGACCGTAGATACTAGATAACCATCCTCAATATTAACTGATTAACTATTATAGTATTTATTGTTTGAGTTTAAATCAATAAAAACGATCTATATATGAAATCATGAATCCCCCTCTTTCTGCATTTATCTTTAAAAGTACTCTCAGTCACTTGTTTTAAACAATAGTTTAGTAACTGTTACAGCTACATTGTTGAACAATCGTGTACTAAACATTAACGAGAATTACAAATTATATACATAGCTCTAGATTTGTTAATTTTTAGAAGAGACAATTATGGCATTGAATACTCTCACGTATTGGCTCGTCTTTTTACAGTTGGTCTAATAGGTCTGACATAATGTGTGTTACCTCACACGGGTTATCAATACTTTCATCATTAACTGTTATCGCAGATTGATTATTAACACTTTCATCATTAACTGTTATCGCAGATTGATTATTAACACTCTCATCATTAACTGTTACCCCAGATTGATTATTAATGCTCTCATTATTAACTGTTACCACAGATTGATTATTAACACTCTCCTCATTGACTATTCTATCATCGAATACAGGTTGTATCGGTAACTCATAATCGTCGGAACCTTTTTTATTTTGATCTAATTTATTAGCGTCAGGACTAGGACTACTATTCACGAGCTTACTATGATCCGCGGTTTCAGAGAGACTTTGGCTACCTTCATTACTCACATCTTGTGTAGCTAGAAAATACGCTGAATTCACTACAGTTACAATTTTCGGCTTCTTTGGTGTATGATTGTTTTCAGAGTCAGAGTCACTGAACAAAATTGGCGAAGCAGGTACAGCGTTCGCACAGTTTGTATCCTTATTTTGCTGATCTTGATTTGCACCAATTTCTTCTGATACTGAGTCCGACATCTTCGAATGCCTACCACTGCCATTATTTTCAGGATTTTGGCTTTCACAATCTTCAATAGTCAACTCTTGTGTTGTTAGAAAAAGCATAGGAGTTACAATTGCAGGTTTAATTTGCGCTTGGCTGCTGTTTGTGGTCAAAAGTGGTGAAGCGGGTCCACTATTGGTAAGTTCTTTCTGCTTACTGTGATGATCTTGTTTTATGTTAGTATCTTCGGAGTCAGAACTTTTCGATATTGTTTCACCATTTTGTTTCTGGCTCTGAGTATCTTCAACAGGTATCTCTTGTGTTCCTACAAAATCTCTTGCAATATTTTCTCTTCTTTCGAAATAAACTTCATTTCGAGTTTCTGGATCTGTACGACTTTGACGTGGATGTAGGCTTTCGTCTTCAGAATTTGCAGGATGTGGTTGTGGTTGGCACGCATTTTCAGAACTAGAACGATGATTTTGGTCTTCTATATTTCCAGAAATCTTGCTCGGGTGATGCAGTTGGTTTTCATCTCCATCTTCAGGAATATGATGGTCTGGCAGCACAACTTGCGCTATGCTCTATTCAGTTTAAAATAAATAATTAGCAGGGAAACAACTATTGACTTTTATATTAGTGTGAATGATGGTAAGAAAGTTGGAAAATAGTATTATAGTATTGTGTGAAAATATTTAAAAAAATCAACATACATTATTTCCAACTGCTGAATGTGCATTTTGTGGTAGGGATAGTTCCAAAGAAGATCCTGACGCTAATGTAGGAGATTTGTCCTAAAAATTATTATTATTATTAATGTTTCTTAAATTCCCGGACAATTCGTACGTGCAAATAATATGTGTAATACACATAAAGATAAAAAATTAAGAACGAAATCTTACATTGGACCAAATTATTACAGTAGTAGGTGAATTACGAGCCATGTTGGCCGCTATTACTCTCTCGTTGTTAACAAATGTTAGTCTTCCACCCCACATCAAGATTAAGTCATTTGGTTTTAATGTTGATTTCATCAGGTCAGCAAATGTGTCACAAAAAATAATTTTGTATCCAAGCATAGCTTCGTTTATTGAGTAATTGTCTGCGACTCTCATTTCCACGGCACGAATACATAAATCTCGGTTTTCTTGGAAAAATGGGACAGAAGTGACTTCTAGCTGCGTAAAAGGCAAACGTAGCGATTAAGCAATTTGATTAGAATCATTAACTTTGTTTGTTTTGTAAGAGGATCAATGAATAATATGAATTATATATATTATTATGAAAAAAGAATATGAATTTGTATGAATATATAAAAACAAAGCTAACCAAGTAGAATACGTCGTCATCATCTAAGTAAATATTTGAAAATCCTCCAGACCATTCGTCAAATTCTGCACACATTTTCCTAGCAAATCCTAACCTGGAATAATACCTGAAATCACATCTTTCATGTTTTTTCAACGCTTTAGCGATTCTTGCACTGCTACTAATTTTTAACATTCTCCAAGACTGCAATTCTGACCTCTCACACTCTCCAGAAAAAAGAGGTGAAGATCTATTATTACTGACTGTTTCTTCACGCAATACTGTATCCACTGATGAAAAAGATGTATCCGAAGCGGTATCAACAGTTTCTTCCATGCCTTCACATACTATTTCATATTCTGCACGGCTCTCGCGTTGAGGAACCATACTTTGTATTGTACCTTCAACCTTGTAAATTCTACACTATACTTTTCAATTCTAAAAATTCACAACTATTAACTACAAACACACCACCAAAATAAATGTCAAGATAATTCTGGAACTGGAACTGGAACTGAAGGAACTCACCGACTCAAAAACATAAACAAACAATACGTCCGCCGCCTGTATTTTGTATTTCTGTTAGCCACCATGCATTTCAAAGTTGGAAATATTATAAAAGACACAGATACGAAGGATCAACTTGCTTTGAAACATAAAATGAGAATGTCTTGCAATGCCCCTTAAAGATTTTACACATTTCCAAATATGCGTCAACATGAAATGCATGAAGGGATTTGGACAATTAATAATTATTATTTCATGAAAAATGAAATCAGTCAATATTCACATTCTAAGTACTAAGTACTGATGCGCAATCATTTCGATTTATTTAGAAAACATGTAACAAACTTTATTGTTTATTCAAACAATTAATAATTCAGATTACAAATTGGTAGTTGAAGAAGTACCTTATTATATATTTGTCGGTACAAAATTAAATTTTGTATAGAATTTAATACAAAATCATGATAGACTGTTACAATTTAATCACAATTATAGTTTTACCTGATTCTCTGACGTACCTACACAATGTAATAGTAATCAATTTGTGTCAATTTTAACTATATTCATTAATTTGTGAACGTTAAATTGAGTAATGCAAAACTGATTTACAGCGTAAAATGAAAAGCTATTAGCTGGATTGACCAACTTAATAAAATATAATTTACACGCATCCACTATTATAATTAGAAAATGAGCTAGAATTAACGTTTATAGACTACAACCTAACAATCTAATGATATTATAACA
This sequence comes from Pogonognathellus flavescens, assembly GCA_019776165.1. Classification (NCBI taxonomy): domain Eukaryota; kingdom Metazoa; phylum Arthropoda; class Collembola; order Entomobryomorpha; family Tomoceridae; genus Pogonognathellus; species Pogonognathellus flavescens. The sequence continues at coordinate 35,269 of JABASD010001514.1, forward strand.
CTAATCAATATGTAAATAATTGTAACAACAAATCAGAAACCTGCATCTGTTAACTTTGGTGAAGTTATTGCACAAACACCTATTTAAAACAGTTAAAATTTGACACATTCTCCTTAAAGAAAATTCAGACTCTGGAAATGACATGACAAGAGGATTAATTTTACACTATTTTGTAGACATTTTAAAAGTAGACAATTAACAGTAATAGTACGTATCCTGGAAGCATTTTATGGTAGTGGTAGTAGTAAGTTGGTACGTAAATCATTATAAAAGTTGTGATTTAAAATTAGACTTCATTCGAAGCTGATTTAATGTTAGTATAATTTCATTATTCCATATTTTGTTCATTTTCATTTGTTTTTTAAAAGTATTAGTGTGATATAGTGTATAATGTATAAATACAAGTATTATAGTACTAGGTAGTAGTAAGGTAGACGAGACGGTATAGACGTGTACTGTGTACTTTTTCATGTCATTGGAAAATGATATCATCAAATACTTGTATGTCTATGTAAGAAGACATTTTAATACTCTCTGTTAGGTACATTGTATATTTTATTGCCTCAGTTCTACATAGTTGGCTGGAAACAATCCAAACTTTCCATTGCACTCCCCACGCCACCATCCTTCGTCAATCTACGAACAAAAAGAAATAATCAAAAATCAATCTAAACTAAAAATAATTATCATTATCATATTAATTCAAAGAACAAAGAATAAGCCTGAATTTACCATTTCAATATTTGTAATGACATCTCCAGGGTCAAAAGAAACTTCATCCTCAGCCGCTGTAATGAAGTAAATAGAAATATTATATCAAATGACAAACAATAAAATATATCTACACAATTACTATCTATATGTATATCTAGAACAAGGGGTAACCCAGAATTAATTATTTATTATCTATTCACAACATATTATCACATCAATTTCTAGTTGTGGGCAAACATAATATAAAAAACCCCAGATTCTGTAAGTAGTTTTCTAATCCTGGTAAATATTACCTGCTTGATAGTCGTACAGTGCAACAGCGTTTAAATTCCCATTTGTTGTAGAACGTGGAAAAGAGTTTCCATTAGGAGATGTAGCTTCATTGCTTGGTTCATCATCCCAATCTTCATCGTCTCCATCGTCATCATTGTCGTCGTCTTCTTCTTGTCTAAATCTACGTTGAGCAGGTGGCAACTTGTCTTCTAGTTCTCTGGCCTTTTTCTTTTGTTCGTCTTCGACTGCTAAAAGCTCATTTTGCATTTTTTGTAATTCTTCCATGCCTCTACGGGCTTCTTCTTCAATTTGACGTTGCTCCTCTGCATGTTTCTTTCTCATGGCTTCTTCTCGTTTCTTTTCCTCTTCCTGATGACGCTGCTGTTGCTGAAGTTTTTGAGCTTGTAATTCATCTTGTTGTCGTTGAACTTTCATCATTTCTTCCTTCCGTTCTCGTTCAAGTCTCACAGCTTCATTTTGCTCTTTCTTCAGAGCTTCATCTCTTTCGGAAGCTTCTCTTCTTTTCTTTTCTCTTTCAGCAGCTTCAGCTTCTCTCCTCTTCGATTCGTCCCTCTCTGAAGTTTCTCTCCTCTGTGATTCCTCCCTCTCTAAAGCTTCTCTCCTCTGCGATTCCTCCCTCTCTGAAGCTTCTCTTCTTCGCAATTCCTCTTCGTCTTTCATTTTTTGTCTTTTTTGTTCTTCTTTCAATTGTTCCGATTCCCTGGTTTGTTGAGCTTGAAATTCCTGTCTCTCTCGTTTCATTTGTTCTTCTTGTCTACTTCGTTCCAATTCTGCTTCTTCAGATTTTGCTTTCTGAAGCTCAGCTTCTTCATTCTCTTTTTGTCTTTCTTTTTCTGAAATTTTTCTTTGGAGTTCCAATTCCTTAGCCTCTAATTCTTTCCTCTTTTCTCGTTCCTCCTTAGCTTTTTTTAAAGCCTCTTCTTCATTAACTTTCGCAATGGATTCGAATTTAGCTCTTAAGCCGGAAGTACTTCTTTCCACTACAGGCGGTTTTTCTCTTTGGTAATTTGTCCCAATTTTAGCAGGAGTTTCGTCGTCGAATCCATGAGCAGATTTATCGACACGATCTGTTTCTAGTCCGAATTGACCACCAAAACCCTACAAAAATATTACAATGGTGCCCAGTTAACTATTTTTTTTGCTTTAATAACTTCACATAAAAATGGCACATCCATTTTAACGTGTCAATTAAATGTTTATTCATTAAGGAAATGTTTCTTTTATCTTCCTACATTTTTCAGTATTATTCAGTTCAGTACCTTTTTATATTCAGTCTGACTTTGGTGTTTTTGTACAGTTTCATGATGATCCCATGTGACGGCACTTTTGTCCTGTCGGTCTGTCTGCACACCATATTTTCCTCCAAACCCTTTGGAATAGTCTAAGGAATAAACAAATAATTACATAAATACTACAATACATACATTAAATGCTAATTTATGTAACAATAAAATATAATATCTTGTATTTTACCAGTTTGCGACTCGTGCTTCTGTAACTTTTCCAAATGGTCCCACCCCATAGCACTCTTATCCTGGCGATCGGTTTGTACTCCAAATTTTCCACCGAATCCAGCCACGTAGTCTTTTTGTGATTCATGTTTAGCTTTCTGTTCTTGATGATCCCACCCAAGGGCACTTTTATCTTGTCGGTCCTTCTCAACACCAAACTTTCCGCCGAATCCACTAGTATAATCTTTTTGAGAAGTGTGTTTATCCACTTTTTCAATATGATCCCAACCTACAGCACTCTACATTTTCAAATAGACATTCCATTATGTCATGCATGTCATTAATGATCACTTTTTACTTAGTTTTAGCAAATATTATTATATTTCGTATTTATTGTATAGCTTTTAATTACCTTGTCTACTCTGTCTTTCTGAACGCCAAAGGTACCTCCGAATCCAACCTTGTAATCTTTTTGTGACTGATGTTTTTCCACTGTGGCAATATAATCATTCCCCATAGCAGACTTATCCATGCGATCTTTTTCTAAACCAAATTTTCCTCCATATCCAAATCCAGGATTCGATTGTTCTAAAATCTTTTTCTTGCTTTGCGCATCACTATTCTGAATTTCATCGTTTAGCTTTCTCATGCTTTAATACAAAAGGAAATCAATTTCAGCCACGACATTCGATTATTAAACTTAAGGAAATTGACGAAATAATTAATTTATAACTTACTCAATAGCACCCCCAGTTCGACCTGACCCTTCTATTGTTTTGGAACCCCATCGTTGTTCCTCCTCAGTAACGTCATTAATAAAGTCAGGGTCGGTTTCCCATTCATCGTTATCTGCGTTATCCTGAACAGGGAATGATGCAGGATTCATGCCTGTGATATTAAATGAAATATAAATTATACATACCTTACACAAAAAACAGAAATATATACACCTACAATTTCTGGACCAAAAACTACACTCGATGTAAAATATTCTACATATAACACTTTTACCAATATCATCTGGTCTCTGGTTTTTAAAATAATATTTGCAATTATTTAGTTATTTAGTCAGGGCCGGCCTTAGGAACAGGCAGGTAAGGCAGCCGCCTAGGGCCCCGCGCTTTCAGGGGCCCCGCGCTTACCAAATATTAGCGCGAAAGAAAAAATTATTGTTCGTTTAAAATCAA
>JABASD010001515.1:0-38907 GCA_019776165.1 Pogonognathellus flavescens
ACTATTTCTCATTACATACATAATTTTGACATAAACAAACAATCGATAAAGTTATAAAATTATTACTTTGTAGTTATGACATTACTATTGTTACATGTTCCAACAATTACCTATGTATTATGTAAATGTGGATGCTCTATTGTTAGAGAGATGACGTCTACGAGGTATTTGCTGTGTGTGTGTAGTGTAGCCATAAACAGATTATGTCTTTTGTGTACGCCTGGGTGATTAATGCCGGTATGTACTACTACTACTTCTGTAGTTGCGATGAGACGTTGTGTTTGGCTATGTGGCTGTGTTTATCTGAATTTGTGTAGGCCTCGTGTTGTTTACGAATATTACGCTGTGTGTTGAACATATCTCGATGAACAAGATGATCGTGTGTGGTTTCCTCTTTATTGCATAGATACATTCTGGTCTGGAGTTTTTAAATTGCTTGATGATAGCTAGACGAGTTAAGTTGAATGTTGAATCCAAGTTGGAATTCTTGTTCCAGTTTTTTCATTGTGCACATGAAGCTTTTATGAGCATTTCACAGCTTTTTTCGAGGAGATTAGATGTTCGGAGTGTGATTTTAAAATAGATTTATGGCCGGCAGAATATAGTGGTGTGTAGTTTAGCGTGGATATTACACAGAGACTGTTAAGAGAGAATCGCGTAGTAAAAGACCACACCGCAGCATAGCAGGCCGAGAATTTCAATCCAATTGACTTTGTTTCCAAATGGATTTTGCTCGTTTGCTCTCAACTTGTTATGTTCTGTGTATTTTGTGTATATGTTGTGTATGTATGTGTAAACATCTTCTTAAGACCGCAGATCCGCTTTCGCAAATCGTAAAGCAAGTCATTCCTAGTGGTTTTCTTGTTGCCATTATTTAATGCAGCTGTGTGTACAGCAACGGCTTAGGGTTATTCAACTAATTGCAAGAAAACTTACACTTAAATGAATGGGCTATGTAAATTTCTTGAGAAATGTCAATGAGCAAATGATAAAATGGAATTTGCAAGCCGGAGTCGTTTAACTTTCTGTATACAGGATAAGAAAAGAGACTCTTTGCTCAATTTACTGCGATTACTTTGTAAAACGACTGCGTATAAACGAAAAGGCGACAGACACTCAATAATACACAATGGCAGCGTCTGTAGTTGATCAAACGAGACGAGCTTGTAGAAGTAATAAGAACTCTCACATAAAGATAAGAAAATAAAATGGAAATGTGTGCCACAAGTTGTATGTAAATACGTAGGACGTCTGTGTGTGTTTATTCTGCTGGTAAATTGAGTGAATTATTTGAGTATTATGGGAGTCCACGTATGAAATGCTTAGCAAACTCCCTATACGTAGCGTGTCTTGTATCGAGTACAACATCTAAATGTACACAAACTTTGTTGACTTTCATTATTGTGGATACAAGCTGTGTGACTGGGCTTCTGTCTACTGCCAGTGTAGACTTGTGTATAGCTACATGTATTAAGACGCACTGCATACATAATATAAATACACACAACGAGGCAAGTGTAGAAAAGTCTACAGACGAAGATGATAGTTTTTTCAGTTGTGTGTATTTTATAATCAGTTTATCTTGTGAATGCTTTCCCTGTTTATTTGAAGTGTAATGTTTGCTGTGTGAATGGTTTGCAGTGTTGACTCTTTTGTATGAGTTGATTCATCCGTGTTCTAATTTATTGATCTTTCTTATCTCACCAACCAAATTATTGATTCGGGTGAATTGAATGGAATAATCAATGTGAGATAAACAATACTATGTTTTTCTGAGCCAGAATAGTAGTATGTGTACAAATGCCATGTTGGAGTAAAGCAGGTCGTTATTTACTTCATGGAAGTGACCAAAGGTTGAATTCAGTACATAAATATTTACGTAAGCCAAAAAAGCAAAGTAGAATGACTGCGAGTAAAATGACTTTGTACAAGTGACTGCATAGTTTTTATTTTTAGTGTTTTATTGAGTCTTGTGTGACTGTGTACATTGGCATTAGAGCTGAATGGTGAGTAATAAATGTCAACTGGGAGATAAATACATTTTATATGGTACACATAATATTATGTTGACATTTATTACAACTTTTTTGCCCGAGATGTTGTAAATGCAAATTCAGCGACGAGAGAGACGATCGACGCAGTTAGTTTTCGATGACACTTTCTTTAACACTCGTTCACTCTTAACTCCACGAGAAATCCCATTAAGATTATTTAGCAGTTGACCCAAGACTTGTGGCGAGTCATTGTCATTCAGAAACTGATTTGAGTGTAATTTATTTGTCTACTGTCTTGTAACCTTTGACTCTTCATTACATTAGTAAATCTTTTAATTATTATTATTGATTATTACTAGGCGCAGACACTCAAAGTGAAACAAAAAATGAAAGACACAGGGATCGTCAGTCACAGTCACATTGGCATTAATGGACTTAATCATGGCCGAATGCACCCTTACCGAGGACCATCTTTTCCTGAATTCATTTAACATTCACTTAAGAAAAGTCATTCCATTCCAAAGTACTAGCATGCTTAAGACTATTCAATACGGTACGAATGTATAACATCATGTATGTAACTCTAGTACACATTTTAAAATCACATGTCCAAACAACTTGCATGGAACATTTACAATTTAATATTTTCTCTTTGTTAATTCTGTACAGCCAAAAAATGAGTTTTAAGACTTGCTTCAACTATACCTATACGTTTACTTTAAACTTTTACCTATATAAAGTCTCATATATAAGGCAAATACATACCTACCTTAATATTAGTACATGTGCTGAGATACTTGGTAGAATTAATTAAGAAAATCAAAGAAATTGTAATACAAATTAACAACATTTTCTTTTATGTAATAAATGTATTCACTAATCTAAACTGAATTGCTTTGTGTATGGAATGTATGTTTTGATTTCGCATGCACATCATTGTAAATATTCACATTACACTCCTATATACTTTATCTTAAGAGTAAGAAGATGGTCCTTGGTTTGGATATGGTAATTGCCTTCGTCTGCTATGACTATACAAGTATAAGTGTTACAAATAGAAATACCCTATACACGTCGAAAGTCCTATACATATTCGTTTGTAGTAATATGGTTTGTGTATAGTCTGTCTTTTAAAAACGATAAAAGAAATTCTATAGAAGTTAATTTCATGAAAATGGGAAGCATTGAGGATAAAATAAAAGTTAGTTCCACCATTAGAAATCACAATGGGCTATACATAGCATTACTTTCGTTCACATCGTCTCGGCTGACTTGGATCGTAGAAAGTGAGAAATGTTGTTCTTGATTTGATGGTCTTTCGCCGCACATTTATTTCGAAATAACTATTTGAGGATGCGAGTTTCCGTGTTCATTGTGAGCTTAAAGAGTCTCGTCGTCGTCGTTTAAGTTACATATGCCTGGGCTGGAGAAAGAGAGACAGAGCACATTTTCTCTAACTATGTATTAAGTAAGGTTAGAACTAAGACTTTCTCGATTCCATTGCGTCTTACGACGAGAAGAACAGTTGTTAGAACAGTCAACAGTAGTGGAAAAGAAAGTCTCGTAGATAACAAAATAGCGCGGTAGTTTCCCAGTCACTTCTCTCTGCACCTCCACTCATTTCACAAGGAAATTACAGGACTGGAGGGTAGTGAGACGGTAATGTAACGTAATAGCGGATTTCTTCGGAGGAGAGAGTCTGAGAGAGTCTGAGAGAGTCTGAAGAGAAAAGCATAAGCAGTGGATTGGCTAAGGCTGTTGAGTTGAGAAGAGTTTCTTTAGAGGCTCGTTTGCTTGGTCATTGTGGAGGTGATTTGGATCTGTGCCTTGTGCGATAAACTGACATAACACTCTCCATTTATTTCCTCTCCGCCATAAATATCAATGAGTTGAGGCTGTAGCCAAGTAGAAACGACTACTTATTTTACTTACACGCGTATCTTACAAGATACTTGCATACAGCAATTCAGGAGAGACCAGTTAAGAGTAACTGCATCCTATCTCTTCACTTGCGTCGCTTCTTCTACTTCCACCAAATATATTTATGTCCACATCCAATGAAATAGAATGGAAGTGAGCCTAGGAGAGATCTTTAACTTTTTTACCAGTCAACATTCTCCACAACAACTTTACTTTCCTCACTTTTCTTATACTCTTTTCGTATACTCTTTTCTTTCGCAAAGTCACTATATATACTTATACCACCATATTATACTACATATATAGGCACATTCACTTCTTTTCAATGTGGTTGCGGATCTAACGGAAATAAATTGCACAAATGCATTCATTCTCTTACAGTTACTCGTACAGTGTACTATCTGTGTAATATTGTATGTATCTGGAGTCACATCTTCTTTATAGCTGCATCTGTCTCTCGGTCCTTTTTGTCTTTTCATTTCTTTTTCTGTATATTATGTAGGTAATGGAAAATAAATTGTGCACAGGTATCTCTCTGTCCTCTGTGTCTTTCGATTACCTAAGCAAAATCAATTTTTGTTGTGCTTCATTATACACAGGACAATGTTATGTGTTTATATAATGTCTGTATGTATATAGTACCAACAACTTTTATATTATACTTGGGTTAGGCAAGTGCTTTTACCTTTTAGTATATATGTGTTCTAAAATATCGTCATTGCACAAAGACGTAGTAGTAATCCCCCACAGTGGAAAGGAAAGAAGTTGTTGAGAGAAGAAATGCCTAGGTTGTACATGACTGCATTAAGTTAGTAAAATTTGCACTCTTTTGGATAAATTAGAGGGAGAGTAATAGGAATCTCTTTGAAACTTAAGGCGATGACTGGTGAAATGAGAGTAAGAAAAGTGAGTGGAATAGTACAAAAGAGATTTTGATGTTTTTCTTTAAAAATGTAGTAAAGATGATTTACATAAGTACGTCCTTAGTAATTCAAGTCGAAATCCCCTTTGTGATATGTGAGCATAAAGGAAGGAAAACCAGAAGCCATGGCGTGTTTTGTATCGCGTAGTGCTTGAGAGAAGAAAAGTGGTATTAAACGAGCATGTAGGAATACAAATATGAAGATAGATGTGACTAAAGATAATGTGCATGTAGTTCATAGATGCTCAAGCCAAGTTTACATATACTCATTTCTGAAGAATGGCAGGAATCGTGGGCTCTGCAGTAAAAAGGAGAAAAGAGAGAGCGAAGCATTCGTTATGTCCGTATCAATTTCATCTTCACGATCGTTGTATTCGCAGTGTCAAAGGCGGCTTGACTCGTGACTTGACTTGATTTGACATCCTCACTTTGTACTGTCTTGTCATCTCCATAAACTATTCATATACAGACAAAGCCTTATACATATAACACACAGTACAGATAATACAGGCAGCGTCTAGTCACAGACTTCAAAGGTATTATGTTTTGAATGTGTGCGAGTCTAAAATATGTGGAAGGAGAAGCAGTGTACGATGAAATTCCACATTGGACATGCTCTGCTGATAGAGGAGTATCTCATCGTATCGGCTTAATCTCATATTGCATGTTCCCAACCCATCCACGCTACATTTACATACAGTCCAAAAAAATTTGCGTATCTGCTCATTCTTTGTCGGCTTCGCTTATTTTATCACTTCAAAGGAACTTGCCTCTTGTCAAGAGTCACTACTTCAAAATTGACGATGTTGACTTTAACTAGACATAAAAACACCAAACCAATGAATCTCACAACCATCATCTTACAGTTTCAAACCCAGATCGCTCTCCAGAATGTACGCACACAACTCACACAGCAATTCTCTTATAATTTGTATCTGCACTAATAATTTCTAAATGAGCTCGTGAACAGTCTCCTGTTGTTTTACAGTTAGGCATCCAATATTTGTACATGCTGTGATATTCAACCCAAGTTACATTATCACGTCATTTTATTTGCTTAGACTTCATAAAATTTAATTAAGTATATATTCTCTCCAGGTTGTTTGACGTTAAATAAGTTGACACAGACATAGAATTGAATTGATTTGGTGTTTCTGCTATACACATTTGTTTTGTTTATATTTAAAAAATAAAAACCTGATTCGTATTGATCTTTTATTAGAGAAAAATATTTTATTGTGTTCCCAAATGCCGTTTGACACTCGTTAAATCTCAGAATTCTTCAGTTGGAATGTTTTCACATTTCTATATGTCCATTGATTTTCTGGCTTCAAATGGGGCAATGAAGACAAATGAGGGATGAGTAGGATTCTCTAAATACATAATTTCTAATTTATTACGGGTATTTGCAATTAATTGTTAACATTCCAACTGATTCTTAATCTCTATTACGATTTTAAAAATGTCCTAAACATGAATGCGCCGCTAGTTCCCCTCTATGATGTATGTAGATATCGTGGAAAGTTTTATCTTGGGTAATATGTACATAGAAGTTGCAATAAACAACATCTGATGTATTTTTATACATATTTTGTTATGTGTTCTTGACGTATTGGAAGAAGGTGAGGAAAGATGTGATCGTGGTTGTGTGCATTATTAGAGCATTACAGAATGATTTGAACTAAGGGAAGACTGGGGAGTGTGAGGACTAAGAAGTTAAGCTGAGAGAGAAGAATGGTTACATGATTGGAATGATAAGTATATGAGAAATAGGATGACGCAGAAAAAGACAAAATGACATGCTCTTGACTCTTCACTCGAACATCTCTCGTCTCTTCCCGTTTCTCTCTCTCCTTTCTATTCTTTGCCTTGACTGCCTTGGTTAACTTTACTCGGGTTGACTTGAATCAACTTCACATCGCATCACTCCACTCGCTTCTTTGTTCAGCTCTTCCTTTGTGCTGTCGTTTCTTTGCTTTTCGCACTCATTATTCTCAGCTTCTAAAAGATTACCGGCGAACAACATAACGCTTTCTTAAACTCCAACTCAAAGCAAGTCTCATTGTTTCCCTCAGAGACTTCCTTTCAAATGAGATGAGAGAAAAAACTATTTTCTTCTATATATAAGTGCTCCAGCTTCTTTTCTCATCTTATGTACATCTCTGCTCCACTATCTGTCTACAACACTCACTCAAAGCCATATTGAAAATGACAAAAGGATTTCCCATATCTCTTCCATGTAACACTCCTACAAAACAACCTCCTAAACACACACACACTATATCTATTACAACATTCTACATTCTGTACATCTTTATTTATTCTGTCTTAATTTTACTGGCAGTTGTATTTGTAGAGTTGCCAGTGTTATGTAACAGAACTAAAGGCAGAGCCACGTGACGACATTTATTCTCGCTTACAATTACAGCAACTTGCGTAAAGACGTGCAGAGTTTAATATTGGTGTGTTTAGGCAAATTGTATTATAGAGAATTAATTGAGAGAGGAGAAAACTATAAAGCTCGGTCACTTGTTTAGAATTGTAGTAATATGAAGTGATTTGGCAATTAAGGAGAACCGTAGTTAGTAGAGCTTCACAATGTACCAAGTTACGAAACAGCCCCTAGCCCCGGAAGAAGCTTTATGACTATATATATACGGGTTGTATTGTAGTAGTAGGGCAAAGGAATTATTTCCCTCACACAACTAACTAGACTGAACAAAATCGTGTATATAGCAAGATAACATTACTACAAATACTAAGTCCTTTTCCTTGTGTTTAAAGAAGGAATAAAGGATTTGGTGTTATATAGGAATGTCGTCATGTTCGGGTGTAATAATAAGTGTAAGCTGTGTAGGTATAGTCACGTAATCGTTGGATACGTCTATTGTGGAGTATATTAGAAGGAACTGCTAGATGCTATTATTAGTGGAGAAGAAGAGAATGAAAGCATTTCTTGCGACAGTTAGGTGCTGCTGCTAATGGAGCCAATTAACACAGCAACACTAATTACATAATATGCTCTCTTCTCTTCACTTCTCTCTAAGTGCCTACTGTTATGTACACCATCTACTAAATACACTCCAGTAGTCTCGAGGTGATTTCACCTAAGTAATGTGCCTAGCACAGCATTCTACGAAGAGTGGTGGTGGTGGTATTAGTGGAGAACGTGTAGTAGATATGCAATCACATTGTGTACTAAGTGTACATTCAGGAATAAAATCTTGAGAGAGAGAGAAAGCTGAAATTCATTGGGTGGGAGACTGTTCCCTTCTTATGTTCAAACTGGAGCACAGTCTCCTTCAGATTAAATGACGTCTTCTACACTTATGCCATTAAAAGACTCCGAGCCCTAATAATAATTACCCAGAGAGAGAGAGAGGCAAATGTCTATGTAACTTTTCCCTGAATAACTTTTCTATGCTGAAAGTTTATGGAAATTTGCTGATATGAAGAACAATTAACTTCCTTTGGAATCACTTGACTAACTCCACCAACTATTGCTTTAAGCACAATATTACTTACACAACGTACACCTACCAGGTGTCTCACATGCAATTTAAATTCTGCTCTGTTTATTGTTTTCGCGTTTGAAATCATCAACAGTATGGCAATTATAATTTATGTATTGCATTATAAGTACCGTAATTTATAGAGGTGTTTACTTATGTGCATTAATAAACACAATTTTACGTAGAGTAGAAATTCATGATGTGCCTGATATGCTGTACGGAATTTGAAGAACCTATTTTGGTGTTATAAGAAATAATCAAAATTGAATTAGATTATTAATCATGCAGTGGTTGAACTCATCGTCAGTAAAATAGTAGTCACCACAAAAGAATCAGCAATGATACAGCTCGGTTAATGATTGCACATACTTGGTCAAAATGGACTTTTCCTGAATTTCATCTAAAAAATATGATGAGCAATATTAAATTGCATGAAGCAATGAATTTCTGGATGACATATTACATTTACGTACAAGAACGGCTAAGCTCCATTTAATTGTGTCTATTTATCTTGTTAAGAATTGATATTTTGAGATGAAGGTATGAATTAGATTGGTCATAGATGTGGAGAAGTGTGAGAGAGTGTGTGGAGTGGGTGTGTATTCATGGAGAGGTAGAGGAGATTGAGTGTATATTTGGCAGACAAAAGGGAGCAGAGTGGCGGTTAGAAAATTGGAAGTGAAAGTTGATGGATTTGGAAGTAAGGGAAAGGAGGAAAAGTGAAATGAAGCTTGAAAATAGGGTTAGTGTACATTATGGAGCGATTGTGTGTGATGTCAGCCAGATTCCCAACATTTCTATTGTGCCCGAGTTTATTAAGCTATTTTATTGTAGACGTGTAACGACGGAACACAAAAGTCTAGACTTAAAGTGTGCAAGTCCATGTAGGTGGGTTGTTCTCCACTCCGACTACTTACACTCAACTATTATTATTACTACATGAGATATAGCCATGTAGAAATGAACTAGAAGACATTGATAGAGTGCATTTGCCTAGGCTCCCCGTCTGCGCCTGCATTGGTCACTTTACGGTCATCCAGTCGTCGTCCACGTCGCTCTCTCAGTCAGTGAAAGGTTTTGAGGCTGGTGGTGATGGTGAAAGAGCAAAGGATGTGGACTGTGTGTCCACAATACGTATATAATGCACCTAAAGCTATACATAACTGGTACAGTGGTAGTAGTGTTGTACGAGTAGTTTGGTGGACAGTAAAAAGGAAAGTAAACTGCCCTATCATGATGATCATTCAATTCACTGGCTACTACTGCTCTAATAATCATAAACGTAAAGCTTTCCACACAGTCTTTATGTTGTACTTTATATAATGCAATGTGCATATAAACATTATGTGCATATACATAAATGTCTATAGATATATGGGGCATATAAGAAATGGCAGTGCTTGTACGGTTTGTAATGTAATGCCGTGTAATGTAATGGTGATGATGATGATGGTCGTCGTCACCGTTCTGCTCGTTCCCCTGGAAGTAGCCTGCTGTTTTAGTTTTAGCTGTGTACAATGAAATGCATTGGTGGTGGTGGTGGTGGTGGACGGATGACGACGGACCAAGTGGTTTTCTGTGGCTGCTGCCCAATTGGCTTTTCCGCTTGATGCTTGCCATTTTATCGATCTTAACGATGTGAAATGGAGAACAGAAATAAGTAGCCACACACACTACACTCAACTAAACTATCCGTAGGTATTAGTCTCTGCCAATCCATCAAATCAAAACCTCGTTCTCTCCTCTTACTCATACAACATTAGCCAAAACACAGAAATTCAATTCCCCATTCCCCTCGCCCAGCTAAACACAAAATGCCACACGACCAGCAGTTCTGAGGGTTTTGCGAAATTAATTTTTGCGGTTTATTTCCACAACTAGTGCACTGTCACAGTAGTACAGCACTGACCGAACAATTCAATATGTACAGGGCTGTGTTATTATTCAATGTTGTAAATATACAGTACATAAAGACGTAAATTACTACACAATTGTTTTAATTCTATGTTTGATTAGTAGGTTATTTTTGAGCGTGTAGTACGATGATGTATGTGTATCGTTAATATAATGTAGTAGGTACGTGTTTATATGCTTAGCGAGACAGATTATAATATTTATTCGTGTTTATTAGTAATTAAAATATCTTTAGAAGCATAATGGCAAATATTTAGGTGCTCTTGATGAATACAAATTAAATTCTGAATTGTTGAAGCAAGTACAAGGAATGTAATGAATTACAGGGCTACGCTATGTCATGTGTAATAGAAGGTAATAGATTTTCCTTGAATTCCTTGCTGTGAACACGGAAATGCTATAGATGGATATGATACGTCTGTAGAACTCGGCAGGGCATGTTGGTAATGTAATATTATTTCTATGTTTTCTCCATATGTTGTGTGTGTGCCTCTCGCTTGACTTTCTCTTCACGATGTTCTTAGCACTTGTGTTGCGTGCCATGAAAATGGAATAATGGAAAGAATCAGATCAGAATCACAATGGATTTCTCGTGTTCTCAGATATGGCAATAGGTCTCTGTATAAACCATAAGCTTAAAATTCAGCCCAGTCAATTCCACCACTTCTGCCTAACTCATATATTCATATAACAGACAAACCATATACAGAGCTTGTTCTTTATTAGTGCAGTGTGTTAAAGTTCCTGATACTTTTGCCTTGTATTTATATGCGGCTTAATAACATTATAAACTTTTCTCTCTGTGTACACATTTATCTTTGCAAAAATATTGTAGCAAATCGTGTAATATAGCCCCATGGTGTATAATGAAATCATTCATGGAGTTCTAACTTGATATTAGACTGCGTTGTTGTACAATATGGAATTATATTAAATTATTTACGGGAAGAAGTACGTTGCCTTTTCACAAGTGGCAATATAAGTTTTGTAGGAATAAGAGGGAAAAGAAAACGGGTGGGAGGACTGTGGAATGAGGTAGCATGTCATTGGCCAGATATCCCGTGTGTCACCTACATCAGAATTTCATTTTGTGCCGGTGAACAAGTTTTTGTGTTAGCTAGTCGTTAGCCTGTGAAAAATTGTGTCTTTACCAAGGTGTGGTGGAAGTGTCTGGAGCTGTCATGTCATATTCGTCTAAACTCCCCAGTTGCATGCACACGTTTGTATTACTTCACTAAAAGCATAATAGCATTCCCCTTTGTATAACAACCAGCACATTTTTAATCTTTAATTACACATGTAAGGCCGCAATCAAAACGAGTCGAACTCTGAATGTGTTTGTTATTCAGAATGTATATGCACAGTGTACATATACGTATAGCTATAGCTGGGCACTTTGCTAACTGATACATAACACACGTACACGTATAGGCATATGACTACTGTATCTAGTGTGCTTATCTGTGTTTGTATTTATGTATTGCTCCACATACCTGTGCGTGAGTGTAAACAGGGGCTTTGAAACAATATTATTACAGGAGAAGCGTAATGTATAAAGCAGTTGTATTCCAAACGACTACAATGGTAATACACAGGTAATCAAATCACTCTCTCTGCGATATTAGCTAAGTGCTCGCCTTACTCACCATTAGCTGGGAGAGTTCGGAGAATGCATGTGCTATTTGTACAGCATTTGTGTTCCGTAGTTAAAATTCTGTTGCCAGCCACCTGCTTTAACAGTTAAAATCTCCCATGCATCTAAATCTACTACTCGTACAGCAAATGTATGTGCAGGGCTCTGCTAATGTACGCGAGTTGCTTTTCTCTCTATTAGTAAAGGCAGTGGCTGTCCTGGGTTGGAGCAGTATATCTGTTTAAATTGTGTATTAGAGTTGACAGGAGCAAGAACCTATCATTTCCCCTGCATATGCGATTACAGTCTCTGGTAGTAGTACACACTTTGAAAGAAAAAGGTTTAGCAGTTATTGTTAACTCGGGAAGGAGATTTGGGTGGGTAATGTAGTTTTGGGTTATATATTCTTGTTGTAGTAGGTGTAGTTGGAGCAGGCAGCTTTCTCCTGATGGTTCCTTGTCATGCGAATAAAAGATTTAGATATTTTAGTCACATCAGAGTGTATGGCCCTCTTACCTCCTATTGAACATTGAATTGCCCATTATTAGTCTTCCTGTTCTCTTTTCTCGGCCTCCCTCCACAATATTATTGCGCGTTAATTTTTTACATGGCACTATGATCGCAGATAAGCCTTTCCTCCTATACCCTTTGTGGTGCGGAATTAACGTCTATGTACTTAAGGTCACACTAAACTCACACTCCACCAAGCTGTAACTACTTTCACTCTATAATAAAACACGGCTCTGTACAAACGAAACCAGTTTAGAGCTCCACACTCCAAACTTTCTTTACATGTATATAGAAGTGTATATATTTAGCATGACACAGTCGTAGAGTTCTGTGTTGGTGTTTTATACGTCTGTGTGTTCTTGATGCACTAAATATGTACGCCACGAGTTTCCATGCCAGAGACAACTTAATTAAGCATAAATGAGCTCGTTAGGCTTGATATTAAATCGACGGTCTCAACTCTGACTTTCTTTGCTTAGGCAATGGCTTATCTTTACAAAGTCGACTTATGTAGTCAAGCTAAGTCAACTCTGTTGCTAAATATACACAAAAACTCTACTTCTGTGTGTAAATAGAAAGGGAAAGAGAGGAAGTACCGCAAGTCAAACAATGAAAGTTGTACATGAAGGGGAAAGCTTAAAACTCGTCTTTCCTATTTATTTATTTATAATACAGATAGCAGAAAGGAGTAAAGGAGGAGGTAGTGAGATGAATTAGTAATAAGCTCCGCTATATACCTTCTTTACTTTACCATCAAACCCTCGTATAAAATAATACTTTAGTCCGTACATTTATACAGGCGTCTTATAATGTTCCTTATAAGGATTGCGGTGTATTGTGTAGTGTAATGTTCTTTATAGCGTGAGTCGTGTTTGGGATGCGGTATCTTCTTTGTGCCGTATAGAGAGGTACAGGCTATACACGTATAATATTTAGTTCTGCAGTTATCTTGTATGGGAATATTGCTGTAACTGTATCACTCATACATAATTTAAAATTTGGCCTTGGTAGTATGTTTAGTAAAAGGAAGGAAGAATGGTATTAGTATTAGTGAGGAGGAAAAGCCTTTGGTTTCGTTTCGTTTTACTTAAAGTTAGTGAGTGAGAGAGTATTAGGGAATGTGATGTGAGTAACTGTGACAATAAGTAAGAGCAAGAGTCCTCCTACAAGAATCAAATAATAATGAGAGGGAAGAAGAAGACGAGGAAATGCCGGGCATATTCTGACACAACACAGAGAGAGAGAGAAGGAGAGGCGTGCACGGAAAGTCAAGCCGAGACCGAACCAGACAGACCATACGAGACCAATCCAGGGCAAGCCAGTTAGATTCGCAGCTTGGATTTTTAGTGACAAGAATACTAACGAGGATTCCAACAAGATTTTCGTATTCGACTGTCGTCCGAGTGTTTCCATGATGAAGATGAAGGGAAAGTCGGAGTGTGCATACATATAGATGTACTGAACTCGACTCCCGTCTCATGTTATCGTTCTACGAGCTATCTCTCTCCACTCTTACTTCTCTAGTGCGCATTCAATTCCGTAGTAACCTCCACTACCATGCTACTACTCCCGCTATATAATAAAGATCGCAACTATTTCCTCCCGTAACATACATGCTACTTTTGATCAAACTGTGTGTGTTCTGTTTAGTTCGCATCAGTTCAATCCGCCAGAAGAGGAGATACGTCTTTAAGGTGTTTTTCAATATTGCCACACAAAGTACAGGCAGACACAGAACAGAAATTTGTAAATGTATGAAGCACCCTGTGTGTTTTTTGTACAGAGGAAAGAAAGAGGACAAGATGAAGGAAGCATCTGTGGAATACGAATCACTTGACTTGACTCCACTCACACACAGCATGTATAATAGTAATAGCAGCAATAGTACCAGATAGGTATAGTAGTTTTGTACATAGAGAGAGAGAGGGCACAAAAGACGTGTGTTGTGTGTGGCTTTCACTTTTGCGGCGAATTTTTCTTTTTTCTGTCTTTCTCCGTGTGTAGTTAAGTCTAAAGCAAACGTGGCTGAGTCTGTGAGTTTTTTTGGACGATGGAAGTGAGTTGTGGAGTCGGACGGAAGGTAAATAATAGTCGGTGAGTTGTGTTGTGATGTGAGTAGAGCTAAGTAATAGACTAGAAGAGCAGGCATTCAATATGTACGCCCAGTTGCTTGCTAAGCTGAACCTCTTGTGTCTTTTGTCGAGCAATAAAGGCACTTGTACTTCCCAAGATGTAGTGTCGTCGTGTCTTATTCTTTCTTCCTTTCTTACATGTACGACAGACCTTATACATACGACAACTGCTATATGGCATAATACAGATACTATACCTACACGTATATAAGTATGTAGTACGTATCTGCACAGGAACTCCCCCAGATTATATTAAAGTTTAGTACGTGCCTATACATCTATAGAAAATAATACACTTGTGTAGTATGTGACACGACGATATAGTTAATACTCCTCTCGCTCACTGTCTTCCTCAAAATATATTACTGCTGTATTTTTTGTACTGATGCTGCTGGAGAGACTCGCAGAGAGAGAGAGAAGGTGACGACCTATAAAAGAGTCGTGTCTCCTTAGTGGAATTATAGTAGGACTAGTAGATAGTGGTGGTAGTGTGGTCGTACGAGGAGAATGGGATTGAATCGCAGATTATATTACGTTCACATAGCACATGATATCTTGATACAGTGTTTTTGCTAAGGGAAAAACACAGCAGCGAAATGAAAATAGAAAGACAAGCCTGTTCTACTTACATATTTGAGTTGAATGTCTTCTTTTCTTACAAGTAAAACGGCGGATATGGAGAGACAGAGAGAGTTTTAGTGGAAGTGTAGATATCTACAAGGGAATTATAGATCCTTCAAGTAGTTTAGGATTTGCAGTGTGTATAGCCAGTTAGGAGTGTGTTGATATTGGGTATAGCTGTAAAAGGTATACTGACTACGTATTATTTTTTATAAATGTGTGTGCGTCTATCTACTTATTAAGGCTCCGGTTAAGTTGAGGGTTTCGGTTTTGTTCAGTATGGTGAGTATTGCCTTGCCATATGTTTAGTCGTGCCTGTGGATGTTGAATCAAGGAGAATCTTTTCTGTTCGGATGAAACTTGTCTGGAATCGATAAGTAGGAAAGAAGACGATGTAGTTGACTCGTTTTGACTTGGAGAGAGAAGAAAAAGGATGTGATATTATTGTTGTCTCTTCTCTTCCAGCTTTTGCCTGCTAACTTAGTTTCGTCACAATACATTCTCTTCTCTGGACTCTTTCAAAATGTAACCAGAGAGGTGGTGTGTGGTAGTTTCGAGTATAATACATCTAAAGAAAAAAATACGAGACTTTGCGAATTAAACATACCGAGAAATTTGGCACAGTATAGGAAGAAGAACGAAGAAGTACAGTTGTTATATATTATGCCGTAGTATTTTTTGATTGTTTAAAGAAGACATCTGGAAAATAGTAAAGAGGTATGTGGTAGTAGAAAAAGTATGTGCAAAATGTATATAGATATAATAAGGACGTTAGTGGAGAGAGAGAGACAGACGGTATCATATGGTTGTATGTGTAGAAAATACACGTGGAAGTAGAAGAACGTAGTGTGAAAGGATTTGTTCTTAAAGTATATTATGCTCCAGTACATAGAAGAGGATTGCACTGCTAAAGACGAGAAATGGTTGGGTTTTGAATGGAGATGGAAATAGAGAGAAATGTTCTTTCACCACAGTAAATAAGAGAAAGTCGGCTTAGTTGAGTTTACTTTTGTGTAAAAAGACGTTCTGGAAGCATGGAGCGATACGAGTACTACATATAATAGCCCCAGAATACTAAACACGAGAGTTTTACTCTAAGAACACAACATAGCTCTCTCTCTCTCTAGTGGGCCTTAGACATGCAGATACACGTTTGGATAGGAGGAGAAGAAGAATACAAGGCGGGTTACTTACTTTCGTTGTGCACACACATAGAACACACGTCCGTCCGTTAGGTTTATCTTTCTTACTTGAGCTTTCGTTTAGTTTCCCCTCAGCTGAATTGGATTTTGGCTTTTGGGAGAGACACACGAGCGTGGAAACTGAAACTGAAGTACTACTACATTGTATTGCATTGCATTTCACAGCTAAACAAAGCACACTACTTCTATTACAACAATACTCACTCCTATTACTATTTACGGACTATATTTCCATGAGAGTATATGTCTGCCGAGTATTTGTACATTTATGCCATGAACATATTATTTGGCTGGTGGTCGTGGCGGAGCTCAGCTTCAGGGGAAATAAGTGAAAGCAATATATAAGTGTACTATATACCTAAGTAGCATTTATATTTATATACAGAAGAGTATGAGGATATGAGAGTGTGAGGGTAGGAGAGTAAAAGAGATAAAGTATATAGAGATATAAAGTTATAGAGATGTAGTGCATTGTGTGTTGTATAAGTAAAGTGTAATAAAGTAGATGCGAAGGGAGAAAAGGCGAGAGCGAAAGAGAAGAGAAATCTCAAGGGACGTTTGATGTTCATTAAATCCTCGCCTCTTTCCAAATCGGACTTGGCCACAGGAAACACGCTATTGCGGCAATTTCATTACACCCGAAACAGCATTCCGTCCCATTCACTCCTCTCTGTTTCTTTACAAGTACGAGATGACTCTTGTAGTTTTCTTCTGCTGCTTCTGTGTGCAGTAAGTAGTTGGAAGAAGAAGAAGAAGAAGAAGAAGAGATGCTTTTTACTCAACTTGACTTGGCTCTGGCTTGGCTGTTTTGGCTTGGCTGCAGTTGCTTGTCTTGTCTCACTCGCCCCACTTTCCTTTCTTTCTCTTATTGCTAACCTTGTAACCTTTTCTATACCCTTTCTCCTTTCTCACGTTCTACTCACACTCTCATTCTTCCACTCAGCATGTACTAACACAAATATCACCTCCATTATTATCCAGTCCCTACACTTCCAGTCACAGTCCACCCAACCAACTCAACCAACTCTTTGTCTCTCCAAATCTAATCTATAACACAACATCATCCATTTTCATCTTCCTATATACAACTTCAAAATCTATATCAGAGAAAGTCACATATTTCTTGTATGCTCTAAAATAAAATAATCATTTCATTTAATTCACCTTTAAGAATTTGTATTTTAATGAAATAATTTCTCATTTAATATTTCATATCAGATGAGTAACATGGGAGCTTCAGCCTGTTATCGTTATAATGCAATATAGAATTGTAACAATTTATAACTACCTAATAAGTGTTTTCTCAATCGCCGGAAAGTTTTGGTTTGAAAAGAACTTACAAGTGGCTCTCTATTCTGTTAATACTCATAATTCATCTGAAAAAGATGAACATGGCAAATTAAATCATTAAAGAGCGACTGAAAAAATGGCAAGGAATTTTATTTCCTGACAGTATGAATTGAATACACGAGACGAGCGTATCTGTATCTTTGTATAGTGCTGGTATGGGCCAATTACATGCGACATGAATGAATGTGACTTCTGCACCGATTCATTTACGGGCAGTATGTAAGCACGAACCAAGTAACGCTGGTTAATTTTGAGACTGGAAAATGGAAAGTGAGATTGAGATTGGAATGGGAACTGTTAGGCTATACTAGTATGTAGTATAAAGTAGTGTGTATAAAGGAGGAGTGTTAGTACAGCGCTAATGTTAAGTTGACAAGTTGCACGAGTTAAGTCGTGTTGTTAGTGATGTGGTTCTCTGTGGTGTAACCAACTGGCGGGCCAATTTACACTAAAGTAATGAAATATTTAACGAAATGAATGTCTGATTCCATTGCATTCCCTCAACTTTCACACGAGCAAAGGCAATGATGAGGACAGCTGGATAAGCTAATAGCAGTTTGAGTTTACGTTCACAGTTCTCGCTTCTCTCACTCAGCTTAGCATTACATTTACTTAATACTTCTCTCCTACTGCTCTTTCCAGCACAGGCTAGTCTCGCACAACTTTCTACTCTACATGAGTAATCTAATATTCTCCCAAATTCTAATTCCGCTCCCGGCGCAGACAGAAACGTGTCTTGTCTCTTCTTCATTTTCACTGCGAAGTAAAGAGAGTTCACTCGTATAATGGCAGTGGCTGCTACAAATACTTGGGATGATGCACAGATCCACAGATGCAAGACTCAGAAGTTAAAGCTTCAGCTTTCACTGCCAAGTCATAGAACTGCGTATTTATGGCTCTACGAGGTTAATTAAGAAGCCAATTTGTTGAATGATTGCTGTTTCCTAATTCCTTGCGGTCTCCACTATTCATCTACACTCCCTCCCACTTTCTCACAACCATCCACCCTCTAATCTCTCTAATCTCAATTTACATTTATCAAATTTACAACATAATTTAGATCCGCTCTGCTTGTCTCCCATCATCATCATCACCTTCTTAAACCAGATACAAAGCCATGGTTTTCCCAGTACTAAATATCACACTTAAATAACTTGTATGCTGAATGCACAGTCAACCAATAAACAAATCAGTACAATTTTTTCAGTCATTGAAAATTTGCCACCTGTGTAAATATGAGAATACAAATATTCGTTGACTAAGGAAAATATCAAAACGGCATTGCTTAGAAAATATGGTAGTTTAATACATGGTTAATCAAATTCGTACACAAATAATAATTTCTTGCCTGGGAATGGTTAATTTTTTTGAAATTGAGGAATTAAGAAAGATGGAGCTACAGCTGGTACAGGCTAAGTGGCCATTAGGCAGAGGTTAACAAGGTCTAAAAAAGTAGACGGAAGGATGTTTAGAAAATGGTACTAGTGATGCTGCTACTGACTGAGAGTGTTTATTTTCTTCGCTGACACGAACTCAAATTTATGATTAGCTGGGTATTTCATTTCATGGGTCGCTGCTTGCGGTAATTGATTGTCGCAAAACGGTTAGGAGATAAATAAATTGATATTTAAAGAATCCTGGAAGGCACACTTAAATTTAGTTGTATGATTCACGATGAGAGGTTAAAGTATAAATAAAAAGCTTATTTGATCCTTGTACAGACTCGTAGCTAAATTTAATTACCTTTTCCATTACCGTACCAAATAATACTCTTATTATCATTCATTTGCCTCAACACCTTATTCGTCGACTGGTGTGTGGTGACTGTATAGTATGGCAGATGTGATACGTGTGGTAGTTCTTGATTCGAGTAAGGCTCCTTTTATTCAGACTTTCGTGATTAATATGGTTAAGCTAACTTTTATAATTATTTTAGCATTCTCCTTCCGTGTGGTTACGCTTTAAATTACAGCAGTTCCTTCGTGTAATTAGATTCTCGAATTTGGCTAAGGGTGAAAAATTAAAATTTAATTTCTTACAGCACTGTTTATTTTTACACTAAAATCTAGAGAGAGATTGTTAATTTTGGGGAACTGTAAAGGTAGAAATGGTGTCTCTCTGCTGAGGGAAGTGTAAACTTGGCTAGGAAACTCGACAGAAGGATGTGATAATTCAACTAGGAAATGGGAAAGTAAATCCATTATGCATTCTGTAATAGCTGTGCTGTTGGCACAGGTTTATTTTACACTTGTAGTATCTAAATGCACAATAGCCATAGCCAGACACATAGCAGTCAGTTTGGAGAGGAGGGAAAGGGACGGAGAGATGTTTGAGGACGTGAGGAAACTGGGTGGTTGATTAGCGCGTGAAAAAGTTTGCAGTAATCAAATTAATGGATTCATACCCACGGGGAATCAGCTCAAATTAGTATTGATTGTCTCTAAGGATTTGCCTTTGACTCTATTGTATTACTTCGTCCACCAATCGCATTTCCGCTACAACCACTCCTACCCATCTACCTAGACACTTCTTTCCACACCGTCTCTATGTCTGTGCAATGCTGCATGAAGAATAAAATGGTTTGTTGTGAGATTGCAGTCCTTTCGCTTGTCAAGTGCTATAATGTCAACTCTCTTCTCTATTTCTGGTCCTCCCTCTTTGTACACAATAAATATTTCCTACCGTCTTTCATAGCTTTGTACACACAGTGGCTCCCTTTCATTCTTCCTTATAACTGGGGGATTTACTACTCAATTTCTTATACAACTTTCTATTACATTACACTCAAGAACAACGTGAAAACAGCCAAAATCACTCAAGTTTGATATGCTTTCCCCTACTACTATTCTGGCCCAGGCAATAATATTTGTCATATGTTTCCCCTCAGATATAATAATTGCGAAACTATACCTTTAGTATGGAAAAGTATTTTAACGTTATGTAATGTACTATATACTGTATAATATTTCATACAAAGAATCAGTACTAGTAGATGCTATACAATAGTTTTTCCTACACAATTATTGTAAAATCGCGTGAAAGTGAAATATTTCAAATGTATGTGCATTTAACTCAGTAATACAGCAATTCCTTAACAACTATAGGACACTCTATGTGTATTACCTTGCGTTAACTTTAAATAAGTTAAAAGTGCTTTTTGTGCTGTGGCAAAGAGGGATAAATAGGATTGAGTTATTGTGTAAGATAAAATTGCATGACAAAATGAAGGAAAGGAGAACAATAAATATTGATGTAGTAGGAATAAGAGAAGGAAGTGAATATTACACATACATGGTGGTTGTATGGCCATGGTAGAGATATTGTTGATGTTGAGACATTATTTTGTATGGTTATGCTTGGTTGGTGTAATTGGAGTGTCGTTATCTGTGTAAATACTGCTAATATAATCTTATAGAGTGAAGTGACTGTTAATAGAGACACAATGAAGGAGCGAGTGGGTGCAGTGTAACGTGATTATTTCGTGTATCATGATGATGGTAGTATAAATTCAATAGCAACATTATTTGCATACCTACAGAGTAGCAGTAGTCGTTGTTGCTTTGCTTAAGACTAACAAGTTGAGGATTGAGTAGCTGGTGCTGTAACTGGTGCTACTGCTGACTGTGGTACTAGTTGTAATGTGTATAAGGTGTAGGAGTAGAAGTAATTTATAAAAGGAGCGTGTGCAAGTGCATAAATAAACTCTGTGAATTGGAGTGACTCATTAGCTAAAGTTCTCCTGAGTTCCGACGACAATTTATTATGCTTTCATTTCAAGTTGCACACAGGGTGTGTCTACAAGAGTGGATAAGCGAGGTTTGTTTTCTACAAAAACTACCACCAACTATTTACAAACAGATGTACAGATATATGGCTTCAGTTAGAGTTGAGCGGTTGGGTAAATAGGGATTTAGATGAAGAATGCAGTAAATTATAACTACTCCGACGACTACAACAACTATTAAGACTATATGCCCCACACTCCGTCTCTCTGCCTATAGTCCACACAATTCCTCTGTGAGTTCCTTCTCCACAACGTAGCAGTAGTTCCTTATTTATTAGAAACTCGTGAGTGGCAATTATTCAATGGTGAAACTTTGTTTTTATTTTCTGCCTCCTTCACCACATTTTATTACCGCAGAGCAGACGAGACAGGCGAAACGAGAGCAAGGTAAGAAGTTTAGTGTAGTTTAGGAAAACTCTGACTTTAGTCGACTTGAATTGAGTTGATCGTATACTTTTTCAGACACTTTAAGTATGTTGCCACTGCCACCACTACTTATACTCTTCCCCTATACACTCATACCACTTTACTATAAGAAACTCTCTTATAGTATTTTGTGTAGTGAAGCATAAAGTTTATGTGGTGATAGTATGTAAAGCAATTTCATGTTCCATGTGAACTTACATAATAGAAGGCGACTGTTATTTGTATGTATGTATCACGTAGCTATGTAACTCGTGTGTGGGATATACCTATAGGCAAGTAATGTAAGCACATGCCAAGTAAATGCAGCTTTTTACTATAGAATCACAGGTTTTTGATGTGCCTTTGCAAACTAGTATCACATACTATTCCTAATAATTCAACGTATATATTTTTACATAGAGGTTGTAAGAAAATGATGATAGTAATACTAGGAGTAGTATATAAGGTTTGGAGCAATAAACTGGAGCAGAGAGAACTATAGACGGTGTATATGGTGATAGTAATGGATATAGGAGAGTTTGTGTTATGGTTTGTGCTAATACTACTGCTGTTGCAAATGTAAAAGAGGAATTCGTGTAGGT
Organism: Pogonognathellus flavescens; assembly: GCA_019776165.1. Taxonomy (NCBI): domain Eukaryota; kingdom Metazoa; phylum Arthropoda; class Collembola; order Entomobryomorpha; family Tomoceridae; genus Pogonognathellus; species Pogonognathellus flavescens. The sequence continues at coordinate 22,502 of JABASD010001515.1, forward strand.
ATGCACATTTGTATGAGAGCGCAGTAAAAGATTTTATGGAAAAGTTTTCTATTTCATTGAGTTTTTACGAGGATGTAGCTCTGGCTTTTATATCTTAGGGCTTACCAAGACCAAATTTCATTTCACGTATTTACTGTCTGGCAGGAAAATAGATACTCGACAGCTTTCTTGTTATCTACTAAATGTTGTTGTGTTATTTTATGTGTGTGTGTGTGTGGCTCAAGGAATTGAATGTTTGTTGGCGTAAGCTGAGCTAATAGATGTGTATCTCTCTCCAGTCAAAGTCACAACCAACTCTCAAGTCAAGTCAACTTTTAGAAATAGTGGAAGAAGAAGGAGAGTAGTTACAGAAGTAGAAATAAGAGAAGACTACTAATACGGGGAAAATAAAGGAAAAGGAAAGCCATCTTCGTGGAGCGAGTTAAGGCATCGGTCATAAATTTTATTAGCACATAATCACGAGTGTTTATTCCTTGCTTTTGAACTTGGTCGATGAAGCAAGGAGTATTCTAATGGCTATAGAAAACTTTTCAATGCTCCCAGAAAAACCTTTTTACACTTTCAGCTTCGCTTCCTCTCATCCTCAGCTTCGTTTCAGATGCTTTGCTCTATTTTATGTTTCACTGCCACCAAGACTCTTCTCTCTTTAACTAAAAAACATTTGCTTTCCTTCACTCTCTCCTTCTCTTACACAAACACACTTTTATATGTACACTCGTGTAAATACCAAATACAGACCTACTAAATATATCTCTGTCTGTAGTTTATATATACACATTGTATAGGAATACTTATATAGCAGTCAAAAAGTAGAAAAGTAAAAAGTATTACATTTCTATATAGAGGCAGAGTGGTAGAGACGTGTACATTTCTTACTAAGCTGAACTGATGTGAGTGAATCAGCAGTTTTTTATGTGGCGATGTAGGACTGTGATCTGCTGCTCTGTTATGTTGTCTACATATGACTCTGTGTGTTCTTCCTCCTTTCTCTCATGTCGTTTTACGAGCGTGATGAAAAATTGAGCGAAGAGTGGATTTTTTGTGGGGAAGGAGCGGATCAAGGAAACGAAAGTTTATACATGGAAAAAAGATTGGGAAGCTGAATGGTGCATTGGATAGTGAGTAGTACACAGTGGAAATAATATATTGCCAAAATATATTATACTGAAATTCGTGGGAAAAAGTAGCTACACTTTCGGATTTGATATTCAGGAGATCGATATGGTTATATAGCGCTAGTGTATAATGCACATGGAATATGACGTAGTGGCGGAGTATGAAAGATCATGGAGATATGATGTGATGCTATGTGAGTGATATAATGGAATGTGAGGGAAAGCTGAATCTTATGGAACATCATTCTATCCTGTCCTATCACATTACATTACATCACATCATTCCGTCCCTCGCCCTTTCCATCTTTCATACATGAATAATTTTTTTCCTCTTTCCAGAAAGACATGCCAAAACGGCTTAACCAAGTGGGGAAAATCATACGCTTTTACGTCTCACCAATACCCAAGAAATGTCTTTGACATTTCCAATTATTATTTTCATGCTGTAATGTATATCGATTTTCAGGATGAGCAGTCAGCCGAAAATCATTTCTACAGATTCTTAGTAGCAGCTACTATTTGCTTCCTTAATAAAGAAATCCTACAAGAAATAGAGAATGTGGTAAATAAAACTTTTCCTAAAGTCTATTTACCATTTCCCTATAAAATATACTGCTCCATTCTTAGCGACATTAGTGTGTACATACACATACTTACGTGAGTACTGTGAGACTATATTTTTATAATGCATGTGCATAGTGTGAGTCTTAGCAGGCGTGTTCACTTAAGGAGAAATAAACTAAGCAGCCTATAGGAGTAAATAGTAGTTGAGCAACAGAAGAAAGATTTATTGATAAGTATGACATCACGTCGTAAAGAACATGAGAGAGGGCCGCCTACAAAATAGAAAACGTGTAGTGTATTTGTATAAGTCATTTTGTAGACGAGCATGCTATTGTGCATCCGGAATAAAATACAATTGGAAAAGAAGCTAAAAGCAAAAGAGACAGGATGAAATGGGAAAAAGAGCGTGCCAAACAAAGACAAACTGGCACGAAACAAATCAGAAAAATAAAATAGAGATAGAATCAAATGGAAAATAGAAAAATGAGAAAAAACCTCGACTCACAGAGAAAGAAAAAAGGGAGAAAAGAAAGAAAGCTCTAGGGAAAGCAGAGCTGTTTTCATTCGTCAATCTGGCATCTGATCCCAACTTTTTCTTCTCTTCTTCTAAACCTCACTTCTCACAACTTACACCCACCACACACATACACAGAACACACACATATACAAATGCTCACGTATATATATACCATAAAACCATAATAAATATCATACACTATACTTACACTCACAAACGACTACTCTTCTCTCCTAACAATAATATCCCAGTGCATATAAAAAAGAAAGTACACTGGAGCGGCAGACGGCCCAGAAGAAAGCAGAGCTATTTATGTATATTTGATCGAGGGGAAAGTTTTGCGGAGAATTTCCGACCGGCACACCATCTTGATCTTTCACCATAAGAATTCAACAATATATTTATACGCCGTACTCATATCATGACTTTTATACGCACTCACACAACTTATAGCTATAAAAGCACACAATGGACGTATAATAGCTACAGAAATAAGAGTGTATAGGGTATTTGGTATTTGAGGGTAGGGTCGACTGAACGTGTACAGTAAAAGATAAGAGATACATAAAAATACGTGGAGCAACTCATGTGATATGATCTCATCTCATCTCGAGTCTTAAAGACGCATCCCACATCTTCTTATCTTATCGGTTCACTTGTCGCATTCGCATTTGGTTCGCTCCACATCCCAAGGCACGTGCCTTTCTCTTCCTTGTCTGCTTACTCGTCTATAGTCTTTTGATTGAAAGATCAATCTTACTCATGTGGTCGTGTCTCCCTCCCTTCTTCTTCTCCTCCACGGCTACAACTACCACCATAATACTCCAACATACAAAATGATTTAATGTGAGTGAGAGAAAGTCAATTTCAACTTGTCTCGTGGTTTTTCCTCCGCCCAACCTTCCATTCCCATTTAAACTCACATACAGTCCAAAGATTATCTTACTTAAACTACCACGTTGTTTCCCGTAAGCAATACCCGACAAAATGCTAACTCTCCCCACCACCACCAGTTATAATGCCTTGTCAGTCGCAGACTATTATATTCCAACTTTTATTATTTACATGCACATTTTACTCCAGAAAGAACTTACTTTTATATCAACACACTTGCTGTTGACTTGCCCTGATCTTTAAACGCTGAACATAATAAAAAGTTAGGCATTCCCTTCTTTACTTTGTACTTGAAGCTTTATGTAAATATATACCGGGGACATCCCCCCAAATCTTTCTTTTCAACACTCGTAATTTTCTCCAGCTACTCAATCTGCTGGACATTTTTCAGGGAAAAAAGTTATTCAAGAGCATTACTGAGAAAGAAGTGTCGTGCAGTGCTTCAATGCGTCTCACGCTTAAAAAAGTGTTATTATAAGGTGGCTAATGCGATTCAGCTCTAGTGAACCGAACATTATAATCATATCACACAATATTGCCTTCGCTTCCAACTCCTCGTCAATTACATCCATGTAGCGCAGCGTGCTTACCTATCTACACTGTTATTCACTTTTCATACATAGCTATAGGCTATAGGTAATATATATGTAGGTACCTATACTAAATATTGTTGTTCCACCAAATACCTTTACTATACAAATCACTGTGTTTATATGTGAATAGTAGAGGTGGGAACGAATAAACTTTTTCGTGATCGGTTCGAATTCGGTTCGAATTCATTTCAGTAACAAAAATTTCGGCTTGGTTCAAATTCAGTTCGAAAATTTTCGGTTCAATATCGGTTCGAAGTCTTCTTAGTAACAAAATCGGGGTTCAGTTCGAATTTAATGCAGGGTATTCTGGTGATTCTTCTAACTAATTCATTTCTGTGCATAGGAAACTAGAGTTCCCTGCACAATTTGATAATATCAAGAATGAAGACAGAGGAAAAGTTCGACTTGGTTCGAATTTGTCCGGTTTGAAATAGGTTCGAGTTGGTAAATTGTTTCAAAAGCCCGGTTCGATTCGGTTGGATTTCGAAGCGAAGCGGTTTGGTTCGTTCCCACCTGAAATGTATAGGTATAATCAGAGAAGCATAGAATTAAAGAGGAGAGTTGTGGGTTATGTAGTTTTTGGTGGGTTGTGGCAATCTATAATAATGGGTTGTTTTGGTTTGGTATGGAATGGCTGTTTCTGGTAATCGTAATAGATAGGAAAAGAGGGGAAAGTTGAATGGGAAGGAAGAAGAAGAGAGAAACTGTTTTCTTTGGTTGTGTGCTCCCTTTGAGGAGTTTTTTGGTGTTGGTCTACATAGACTTTTACACATACTTGCTCGACTGGTTATCACATCGGTGGTGGTGTGGTGGAGTGGGAGAGACATGCACATACTTACACTACACTTAAAGAGCATTGAAAAGGAAATCCCTGTGGCTCTGTCTTGATAATAGAGAAATGATGGGCTCACTCCTTATAAAATAGACGCTACATTTCTCTCCGATGAAATGAAATGACGACATATAATGCACAGAGCTGTGGCTATAGAAAGAGCTATAGAAAGATCTGCTCGAGTATATTGTACAATTTCATGCTACGGCGCTTTGCTTTGCTTTACTTGTAGCAGACTTCTCCACATTCAACTATTTCCATTCCCCGTAGAGAACACGTACTGAATTTATGTTCAATACCAGCTGTATGTCAGCCAGAGAAAGCAAAAAATTCCTTTTCCTCCATGTCACTTCTCCATGTACTCTCGCCTCCTATCATTTTTATTATCTCCACATTCCTGTACACAGCATTTAGCTATAGGCATTCCAATCCCCTGTCGCGAATTTCTCCCGACGTCCTCTGTATTAGCATTTATATTTTAAATGACAAATCAAACAGTATAAATATATTTCATACTCACCCAAATGTCTCCTTTCTTCCTTTACAGTAATTTACCGCATTGTTGGTAAATACACATCATACGAAAGAGACTTTTACTTTACGCTTCATACTATCAGAATCGTGTAATATTTACATTCAATTCACTTAGATAGATATTTTCTCTTCCTTTACTTCAGTAATACTTAAAATATATTTTATAAGGGAGCCTTAGCGAAGTGTAGATGTTATAGTTGGCTTATTTTCGTTTGTAGTTGGTAATGTACATAGCTTTACGCTGAACACATTGGTTTTCATTCACATTGGTGGAATAATGGGAAAGGAAATAGGGAATGAGGAGACAGAAGTAAATTCGAGTCGACTTAAAGAGTGAAGTGAAGGAGGAAGAAGGGAATGGGGAATCAAATCAAGTGAAGCGGATCGTTCTTTCGTTGGCTGATTCGCTTTGCTTGGCTGGATCGGTTCGTACGCTCGGTCGGTTGTCGGCTTCGTTTCTGGTGATTCTTTTCCACGATAATATGTGCAGATACGAATAGAGGCATTGTACAGATAGGAAAAAGGTGGTCCGAAGTGGATATTTAGCTATAAGCTGCATGTTACAGAACATATACGACGAAAGTGCAAAGAGACACAGTATAAGTGAAGACGAGTGGTGCGTTGGAGTTGGAAAGAGTCGGATGAAGAAGAAGAGTCTGTTCAGCTCGTAGTTCTTGCTGCAGAAGTCAAACATGCATGAGATTAGGCAGACCCCGGAACGAATTGATTTCACTCCGCAGGAAATGAGACTTGATAACTCTCTTGGAAGGAAAAATTACTGCTGTGATGGGCGAGTGGAGGTAACTTTATTGACTGTACCAAAGAGCAGACTTTCTTTTTGATCTTGCGATTACGATATAGACTATATCAAGTCTAAGTAGCAGAATCATAGTCTTATATGGGGGATATAGTGTCATGCAACGCATAGACAAGTTATTCCAGCAGGATAAAACACTTTTGGAGTATACGAAGTGTTTGGGTATATGGCCAAGTGCTTTATACACATTGCCTCCTTGCGTTCCACTACTTATCGTGACACTTTGACTCTAAAGCTCAATTCGCTTTTATGTGTCCATAATCACTCCGTTCTTTGAGACATGTCTTTGCTGTTTCAAGCAGAAACATTGAATGTAACTTGTCCAATGAATTTTCCTCTTTAAATGTGTTTATCTACTCGAATGAAGCATATCCTTCCTATAGTCCAGGTGTCTCCTCCATTCTATACTATTGTATATAGTCTTTGCGAATTAACTGTGTAGGAAAAATATTTTTTCTTTGAAAAATAAATATTTATTTCCCCACGCCCTCGCAAAGCAATTTAGTACATGAGTTGTGTATGAAACAGTTCCGTGTTGTGTTTTGTTGTGTAATAATAAGTAGGTAGGCACTGGGCACGTGCTAGGATTTTGTAGGTATTTAAAGCTTGTGTGTTCATGAGTTAATTAATTTTACGAGATTTTCGTGCGTGCCAATTGTAGTAACCCTGGGCGTAAATGGGTCTTTGATATGGAACCGCAGGAGCAGTGGGGAGAATTGCATGCGGGAGCGGGTGACTAAACTAAAGTGTATTAGAAAAGTAAACGAAGTGATGTCTACGTCCTTTTTACGTGGACTGCTATTTATTTTTCTTATTTATTCTTTGAACATTTCTTTCGTGACCTGTCACCGCCGTGTTAAATCTCGGCATAAGGCAATTGCGATATGAACACTTTTACTGACATTGAACTATAATGTATTAGCAGTGAGGGATTCAATAGAGAATTCTGTAAGTGGAATGTAATAAAGTACAAGCTGGCACAACGGTAAAATGAAATTCATGTTTTTAATGTTACATGTTTATAATAATGCATAGGTATGCTGTAACTGTTAGACAGAAGGGAAAGCTGGGATTTTTTATGGCTCATGATTCTCACATACGAGCATAATTCATACAGGGAAAATCCGCAGAGTAAAAGTGGAAAGCATAAAGTAACTTTTGAAAATTGAAATATCCTCGGAGTTAAAGGAAGTTGAGAAAATGCAAAATTACGTAGTGAAGCGTATAGAGGAGGATTTTAGTGCTATCTGCTGCTGTTATGCGTTCTACGGTATTATACGTTGTACAAGATAGCTCTTTGTGTTGATCCTACTTATGCGTCCACAAAATATTCGTTTTGAAGCGTACATTGTAAAAATGCACATAAAAATGTAAAGTAGCGCATGTTTTCCCTTTATAATATTCATATGATGTTAGATTGATTGAATGGAATTGAATTTCAATAAAGCTGAGAGGACAAGATATGCCTGGAAAGCAAAAGAAAGTAAAACGGAGGAATGGAAATAAAAGGAGATAGAAAAGATAGATGGATTTACATGGAGGAGAAAGAGAGATAGAAAGAGAGAGAAGTCAAGTTGAATGCAGGAGAAAATGTGGAAGAAAGAGAAGAGGAGGAGGAACCTTTCTTAAGAGCATTCAGCCGTATGAAAAATGGAGATCGATTGAAAGGCTGCTTAAACGGATATAGTAGTTTGGAATTCGGCTATTTCGTATGGAAATTGATGCACACAACAGGACTTTGTGTAGTACTTCAATCTTATATTACCGAATTCCTTATCGTGTCCTTGTACAGCAGTTAAACCGTATACTTATTCAATATACCTACTACTACACCACCCTCCGAAAGCACGACAACCCGGGAGATAGTACAACAGTACAAGTATGAAAGAGCGTCTTTGTGGATTTGATATGTAAGCATTCTGTACACATTCTGTACACTGAACAGCTACAGAGAAGCTAGCAGAGCAGAGAGAACTAAACGAAAACAAACCAGAAACTTGTGCTCTTTATCCTTTTGTACACAAGAGATGCACAGATACGTAGACAGATAGATGGATAGATAAATAAAAGAATTTCCTCTTGCCCACAAAGAGACACTTTTTACGAGAGCGCCTTTTCACACACAAAATATCGTATGCCTTTTCAAACGTCTTCACAGATAGACACAGCTCTATAGCGTCCCGTCTTCAGAGAACGAGTGAATGTTTATATTGTTATTTGAAGCAGTTTCGTTTAGTATATAGTGCCTGGGTCTTATAACATTACTTTAAACTAAAGTGTCTCTGTGTTGCTCTGTACTTGCACATTTCACACACACGCCACTACTACTGCAGACTTTTATTTATACAGCTCTCCTTTATACAGCTCCTATGTAATAAGTATAATATGGAATATATTGGCCTGTCTTGTTTTACTTCGCTCACATTCACATTCGGGAAAAATGCATATTTGTATTTCCATTAGATTTGTGCCGGTGCAGTGTTCATGTCATGTCTTGTCTTAGTGAGGCTTGCCAAAAATTTTTTATTTGCTTTTTTCGCCCTGAATTTTTATCATATATTGTAATAACTCTTGTATGCATGGCTCAGAGGGTATTTGAATCACCATTGCATTTTATAGATATGGATCCATGTAGAACAAATATCTCTATAGGTATTCCCGTCGTAAACTAAAAGGATCGCAACCAGACATTTTGTGTGTACATATAGTCACTGCATTAGTATTTTATGTATTTCCAAGCGAGATACAAATTTGATTTTTCTCTTTGAATTGCATTCCGAGTGTTGAAATATGCGTCTTGACGCCAATGACCTTTGGCTGTTTCAGAAACAAGACGCTAGTACGTAAAAGTGTGGACTAAAAAGCAAAGCAAAAGAATCTACAACTACCACCAGTGCGCTAACTATGCTCACAGTAGTACAATACACGAAAACATGTTAAAATGGATTGAGGGAAGGAAGAAAAGAAAGAGGCAAATGCAAAAAATACTCAAAATAAAGTAAACTGAAAGCCTGAGGATAGTAAAGTCCAAGTTACATCACATCACGCTACAGTTGAGAATGGTTGTTCTATAAGTACAAATACATGAGTAGGTATAGGTAAGTATAGCTATTACTGGAGGAACAGGGCGAGTGAAAGGAAGCGAAGTATAAAAAAGAATAGGCGAGAGATGAGCTGAACACAAGTGATGTGATGTGAAGTGGATTTCAGAGAAACGAGGCGAGGGAAATGTATCTACACACACAGAAGCCTCCTAAAACATGCCGTATATAGTTCCCATATAGGAAATAAGAAGGAATCGAGTCAAGTCACACTTATAAATATAAAGAAAAACCGTAAAATCGTAAAAGAGAGAGAGAAAGACAGAGAGAGAATAAAAAGGAGTTAGTAAAGTTGGAGTGAAAGAAAGACTCGTATGATTATATGCGAAAAGCGGAGAGAGAGGAGAGCTTAGAGCCAAAAGCAAAGCAAAGGAGCCAAAAGGCACCGACGGCGAAAGTGGAAAAGGCGAGAATGAAAATAAAAGGCAATTTTCATGCACAGTGAAAGCTGAGGCTTGGACCAGAGTTCGTAGTTGACTCTCCTTGGCTTCCTTTGTAGGCAAAGGAGCAAAGCACATAGAAGAGAGCAACAACGTATCTCTATTCCGTCTTACAACACACATTCTTAACATCAGACTCTACTTTAACAGCCGCTACAACACTAGACCTCTTTATTCCTCTTCTTCTTCTACGACTCTACAACAGGCTTCCTTCCTTTCCCTCTCTCTTCTCGGCTCACTTTCCCATATATACTCCTTACATATACCGACTGTATATAATATTAAAGAGTATAAGAAGTGTATATGGGCTTAGCTGCACATAATGTACATTTATATGTCTATTGGTGGATTGTGAAGAGGAATTTGTATAAAATGGGATGTTGTGCATTGTACATGGCGGGTGTTCATGGAATGAAGTGGAGAATTGTATGTGGGAGACTGTGTGGAGAGAGCAAGCCGTGCTCATTAGTATTCAGGAGAGAAAGCGGAAAGAGGATGTTAGGTTAAGGTTCGTTGAAGAGATGAGATGGGCGAAAATAGAATGGCCTCCTCCTGTTCTTAGCATAAAGTCTGTAAACTGAAATGGAAAGGGAAAGCAATGCTATGACATCCAGGAAATATATTATTATATGATATGTTCTTCCATACAGCTATAAAATGATAACAACTCTTTTCTCCGGCCAAATTGTTACAACCCATCAACCTTCCACTCCGCCTTCCCCAATCATTTAATTACATTTTTGATTTATTTATAAACATGTTGAAAGTAAACCGCGCTGCAGGGACATTCTTTCATGCAAATCTTTTTTGCATTGTTTCGCAAAAGGAGAGAATGTTGTGGGGAGACGGGGAGGGTTTGGTTGTTGAGATAAAATGCCCGGGTATATGCTTTAGTGCTGTGTGTTATGATGTAAAATGATATTCGGTGTCTTGGAAGTGAAAGCGGGGTGTGTTACCGCAGTGGATTGCCATAGCGTAAGCAATATAATTTTAGGAGGAGGTTATGTTATGCATATGTAATACAATATGATGGGATGGGAATCCCCAGTTTAGAAATGGAGAGAGAAAGAGAACAGTAGCAGCCAAACTGTTTATTTCATCTGATAAAGAGCCGGAGAAGGAAATGTGGGAATAAATGTAAATGGGATGGCAATGGGAAAGTGTTGGAGGCAGCAGAGTCAGTCGAAATGGGAACACGAACGAGCTTGGAAATGATGGGACGGAAAAAGGGAAATGTGTCTGGTTTTGGTTTCAATGGCTTATACTGACTTTACAATTTATCTTATAACCAACTGTGAAATGTATCCAATGTGCATGTGGCTATACGTAACACATATTAAACATATACATCCACATACAAAGAAAGAGACGCTCTGTGTGGGGCAATTAATTTACTAGTGTTTGTGATAATGTGGAAAGTGCCTTGGTTGCAATGACTATAGATATACTTACTCTGGTTGTTAGTATAGAGAAATCTATAAGGGTCCGCAGTTGTGTTGCTCAATAATAGAAGATTTGTCTACGTTTTCTTAAATAGAATAGGAATTTACTAGTTGAAATGCATTGTCGCACATAAAAGGAAAGATTTCCGGAATTTCGTTCACCTTAAATGATGTGAATATTTGTATACTCTATAGGCTTTGCTCTTGTCGTCGTCATCAACGTCGTTTTGCCAAAATGGAAAGTTAAAGAAACGTAAAGGGAAAACAAGTTGAGACTGGCATGAAAAGAAAATATGAATACATATTGTCTGTTTAAATGTAATGGTTGAGTATACTGTGGCTTTGTGTAGTTTGATATTGACAGTAGAGTTGAGACGGCTATTGAGCTATACAAGACAAGGACTGTGTAGTGGTTTCTTTTGCTTGAGACATAATAAAAGTGTATTTGTCCGTGTTTTTGTTGCTGGGGTATAAGTGTAAGTTTTATATAGCTATGAGTTTTATTTGTGAGAGTAAATGTGGGAGTTGTATGTTAGTGAAGTGACTAATAAGACTAAGCTAAAGGAAATGGGAACTCTCGTGAGTTAATGGTTGTTTGTGGTTTTTCTGGATTTTACAGAGGAACTCCCTGTCGCCAAGTGATCGAGACAAGTTTCGGCCGAGAAGCAGCCCCGAGTCGGAACCCAAACGGCCAAAACGAGAGGAAAAGCATGAGGTGAGCAAAGGATTTTCTCTCCTGTCTCTTTATTTTCATTTCATTTGTAGCATCACATTACATCACAACACATTCAACTCACAGCAGCAGCGAACACACAGAGCTATAAAACTTTTTGTGGTTGTGTTGTATTTAGGTAAGTAGCTGCAGTAGCAGCATCCTTCTTCAGGCACTTTCCTCCCAATGCCCATACCATACCCACTTTCCGCAAAGATCCACACGCTCCTCTGAATTCAAAACTTTGCCCTTCCCATATTTCATAGACACACCAACTCCACCACCACCACCAACACTCTCAAACTTTCTCTACAGGTTCTTCGCCCAAACAGTTACTTCGTCGTTAGTGGCCAAATTACACATCATCCACCTCCAGACCTTCCTTTCTTTTACTCTGCCATTCTCAGTGTGGTACATTCACATCATACACGGCTAGTAAATGCTCATTAAAAGATTCCAACTCCAAATTCAGCTTTAGAAGCACTTTCGGATATCGCTAAAAAAATTATTCTCACGATTTCGTCTTTTAAAAGACTTTAAAGTAACATCGTATGAAAATATGGAAAATTTTATTAGTCACTTTGCAAATTTTGGTACTTAATGCTTGCTCATGGTTAATTTACTGAAATGTTTGTCTACCGAATCGAATAAAGTAATTTCTAAAAAAATTACAATTCTTTTTCGATTATAAACATAGGTCTTGTATTGCTGGCTGCGCCGTACGCGTACGCAATTACTTTACTTAGATTTTATGGAAGAATGACGTTGAAAAGACATTAGATATATGAAACAAGGTTAAGTTTTAGTATAAGCATCGATTAGCTGTTTGGATCAAAATACTGGGAATACCATACGGTTAGATATGTACAAAAAGCACATTAATTAGACGCTTTGTCATTCTGTCTGCAATATCAGTTGGTAAAAGGAAAAAGAAAACGTGAAGTGACTGACGTAACTCCCAACGAGGTGTAAATGAACATTATTACATTTACAGCAGGTATGAACGTATTAAAGCAGACGTGAGATTAGTGGACAAAAACAAATAGGTACTCTTGGATCTGAGAAATGTGATTGTACGTCATATTTATTTCGTACATAGTAAACAACAAACAATGAAGCTTGTTTACGTGTAAATACTTTTGACTTGCCTCACTTAGCGAACAAAAACAACCTACGCATTTTAGCTAATGGTGAAATAAAAGTTGTTTACCCTTTGTCAGTACAAAACCCGATCAAAAAGAGAACTTAACCTATTCTTTCGCTCCCTTATATACATTTGGTATTTATAAGGAACAGGAAGTAGCAGTACTGTATAGTCTCACAGTGGAAAGTAATAAGTAATTGAAGTTATTCTGAAAAAGTTTTACGTAAATAAAGTCAGTTTTGTATATGTAAAGCTTCTTCATTAGTTATGAAAGTGATGCCGTGCCTTAACCAGGAGACTTTTCTCATGTTTTTGTTTTCTAATAAGAATGTTTGTGGAAACGTCTCATGTTTTATATCCGCGACAATAATAGCGGAATGTCTATTTGTGTGTCGGTGTGTGGCTGGTGAAGTTGAAAAGAAAAAGATTGAATCAGTCCTAGTTGAATACAACCCACGCAGTTGCTTCGTCTACTTAAACATGCACGAACCGAATTACTTTCTTTGTAGATAATCAATTCAGTTTTGGCAAGGAGAGCTCCTTTGTGCACTTGTCATGTAAAAGGAAGGCGCGACGAGGTATTTTACTTCGTCTTAACGAATTTATATGCAATCATAACTTATTTCAGGATGTTCCCACTCCACTACTGCTACCGCTATTGAATAAAAATAATATTCCATTACAAATATGAAATATTGCCGTTATTATACGCGTATAGAGTACACACAGACAGAGTACCCTGTTAAGTAAATGCTATAGAGCCACATGTTTCTGTTTGGAAGAAAATTAAGTTTTACCTTCTTCTATTTAGTCAGATAAGTTTATTGCATTTCTTTTGGCAGTCGTAAATTGACTTTTAACTTTTGACTTACCTACCTACTTTAATTTCGTTTACTTTCATAGTGAACGGAGTGAGTGGTTGAACGTGGGCCGAGTTGATATGAAAGGCAAAATTAATTTCTTTGCGAGTCATAAAATTTTCATTTCTTCACTTCATCCTTATCTTAAATCATACGAAATGAGAAACAATTTCAAAGTTAATCGTATTCCACATTGATTTGCATTTTTGCACACACACAGCCCATCGTCCCTGAAAGCGATCAAATTAGTTGGATTAATCCTATAGAGCTTTATGGTTTATAGTTATATGCTCATGAATTCTCCACACATAGCCATAAAGAGCGATAAAGCTGCGAGAGAAGGCAGTAAAAATATTAAGTTGACTACCACCACTACACTCAAACATACACGGATATGTTCCACTACTACTACTAATATTGTATTAGACATGTGAGATGTGACAGAGTGAATCTACACACGAATAAAAAGCAAATGAGAAAAACTGAGTCCATAAAGTACAAAAAGTAGTAAAGAGTGGAGAAAACACCCAAACAAATCGCTCTGTAAAATACCGGTTTGTTTTGTAAGCAAAGTACTTAAAGCCAGCTGCTTTATACCAAAATAAGAAGAACGGTTGATTTGAATCAAGACTCAGGCACATTACACACTCTCCTTCTTCCATTCCCTTCGTCTAGTCCTTCCTTTGAACAGAGTCAGTATTAGCACAAGAGCCAGGGCATGCTATGCATTATTCATAGCACACGTTCTTATTTTCACGTTCCCCTTACCTTTTCAGACAAGACTTATGAACAATATAAACTACACATCAAGTCCACGCTTTTACTACATAATATTATTACGAGAAGCACAGTATCAAACACTTGTGTGGTCCTCCTTAAGCTTTAATAACACAAAATTTCATTTCGTAAATATATGTAGAATATGCACACACAACTCATCCAAGTCCCATTTTTAACCTCGCCACTATTTTCTTGTTTCAATATTAACATTATCAACTTATACAATACAGATGGACAACTGGCATACTGGGAAAACAAATCACTCACTCATAATTTAATTAGCAATAATTTTATTGCAATAGGAAATAGCAGCACCGATATATTGCATGCTTAAGCTTTAAATCTATCTTAAAGAAATGTAGTATCTGTATATGTAGGTATTCAATTCTTTTATACATCGTTGCATAACACTAATTAGCCGCTTTGAAAGAAATAAAATCAAACTGCAGAGTAATTAACAATCAAGTTGTAATTTTTACAAAACATGGCCATGTACATGCATACCGGTTACAGTTTTTGCTATTCTATTTTTTGCTGTAAATCTTACGTGAAAATAAATAGGTTTATAGAGTCTATGTAATATGTCCATATACATTGGGTTTTAATAGTAATATTATTATGTGTGTATGAATATAAAGGTCTGTAGGTAGTTTGTATATTTATGTGGTGAGGATATACAGGGGAATGTGATGTTAGGTTCACTTAGCATAAGTATTGCATGGTAAGATAATTTGCTGATTAAAAAACATGACAAGTGCTTTGAGTTTGAGGCTGTATAGTTGCATAAGTGTTTGTATGGTGCGCCTAATGTATATTAATGTTCTTTTATTTGTCTGACAGAGTGATGGAGAGAAGAGCGATCAAGATCTCGTCGTTGATGATACTAATGAGGTGAGTTTTTATTTTTACTTTCTTCTCTCAACCATTTTCTTATGCACGCACTTTTTTACTATCAATTATAACGTGCAGACGGGGTTCAAAGCAAAGTCAAACCATTATTACTACTACTCCTATTACTTTGCAGCTATATTATAATAACGTGGTATATATATCTCTAATACGAACAAGCACTCACTCAGTTATTATAGTAATGTTTTTGGTTGTGTGTATATAAAGCGCATAAAGCGCATTATAAAAAGTGGGAGAGTGTATTTAGGCGTATTAGTGAACGGAGAGAGCGTTGGGATTTGCTGTAATGTTTTGGTTATAGAGGAAAATGATCAAAGAGAGCCATGTGAACTGTGTGTAATGTTTGAGAACAAATGGATGATGGTATCGTATGATCAGAGCTCATCTCAATTCTCAGCTAGACTATTACGATTTACAATTACCACTATTAAGCATTAAAGGATAATAGCTAGGCAAGGCACGACTGCGAAAGCAATTCAATTGAGTATTCAGTGAAGCGGATCCAGTTTTTATCTCATTTCCAGTTTATCTGGTTTCCTGCAGACAAGACAGTCAGAACACGACAAGTCAAGTCAACTCAAGTAATTCAACTTCATGTCGGGTCCAGTCATTCCGTCCTGTTTTGTCGGTTTTTCTTTTTCTCCACTTGATTCATCAGTACATTTTTTCTCCTGCCTCACTCAACTCTTCTCTCGCCTCTTCTTTTCAAACGCACAATACTTCAAACAGAGATCTAAACTGTCTTGTTTACTACTACACTCTCAATAGCACACAATGCAATCATACCAAACTATCAATCCACTCTCCTATATTACACACGCATATATATGGCTCCTATAATGGCATTATTTAAAGATTCAATTGATAGAGCATGGTATGCCACTAAAAGTCTTTTATGGCCTTATACGCTATGCACATACGTCATCGTATCACCACACACACACAACACCCGACCCTATAATACACACACATAGAATGCAAATGTTTGCTGGAAAAGAACGTGGAGAGTGAAGATTGAATTGAAGAAGAGTTTTACATACGAGATACTAAATAGAGTAGTAGTAGTCGTCTGTTAGCAGAAGAAATGTTGTTTCTGTGTAAAGTACTCCGTGTACAACTAAAAAAGACTTTGGGCAGAGAGAGAGAGAGAGA